>CAJHQP010000733.1:0-157607 GCA_905132765.1 Moricandia arvensis | reverse complement strand
TGCTTGTAGAGATTACTAGAGATACCAAAGTGGATCATCCTGCATTATATCACACTTGCTTAGGTAGTGTGAAGGAACCAAAGCTGATTTCCAACACTAATCCTGACATTATCTGTTTGCTTTGGGGCTTGGTATACACTTGATCGGATTCCTTTTGCATGTCTGTAGGTACAAGTCATTGCACCTTTGGTTCCCTTCTCTCTCTCTTCAGCATCTACCTAAAATATTAAAAGATTGAGATGACTTCCGAGATGCAGACGGGTAGGTACATTACCGATGTACCCACTATTCTAATTCGGAGGGACGATCACACATTGTTGGAAGCGAGGGTAGGTACATTACTGATGAACCCACTATTCACCTACAACTTTACCCAAAAAAAAACAAATGAAAAAAATAAAAAACTAAAAGAAAAGAAAGAAAATCAAAAATAAGATGGCAAGATGGACTATATCAACATCATTGTCCATTAAGTTTGAGATCTAAAAAGATTTAGAGAGAAAATGGGGAAGAAAAGAATCAGAGAAGACTTTGTGCCTGGTCGTTCAGATACTTGCAGAGGTAAGAGTCCATGTGTCCTTTGATCGATACTCCCAAGGTAAAGTCTACACTTTTATTTTCTGCAAAGCAATGAAATCAGTAGAGGGATGTGTCAGACTAGTATTCCTAAGTTGTTGGTCGAAAGGATCTGGTTCATATACTAGGATATGGTATATGAAGTTTCTCTATGATGACTTGATAGGATGTGGTTGCAACAACATATGGTGACAGTTTTGCTTAGACATTTCCGCTTTTCAAAACCTCTTTCACAAGCTTAGTTTGCTTGAAGAGCAGCAAAAAGTTAAGTTTGGGGAGTTGATATAGTCTATTTATTACATGTTTTAGGCCATGCTATATGCTCTAATTAGGGTCTATCATGTGTGTATAGGCTATATTTTGGAGTATTTGCAAGTCCAGGAATGTTTTGGAGATACTTGGAGCTTTTGGAGAAGTTGGAGGAGAAGAATCCGTAGCTGATCATTTAAGCAGTCAAAGTAGAAGACAGTCGTCGATCAACGACATAACCTTGGCGTCGACCGATGTTAAAAGACAAAGGTCCATCAATGTTGCATACTTACCATCGATTGACGTCCAAATCTCAGACAGTCGATTCAAAGCCCAAGTTAGAGACAAATGACGAAAATGCCCTAGATGAGTTTTGACCTAAGTTTTAGTGTTTTTTATATTTATGCATTATTTATTGAGGTGAAGAGAGACGTGCATGTGTGCATTGAGTGCAGAGTTTTGTGCACAAGGAGTTTTAGTATTCTATTATATTTTTAGGGTTTTTAGCGGAGAAGATTCATAACTCCTTAGGGAGATTTGTAATGGAAACCCATTATTTTATCAATGCATTATATTCAGATTATTTTCCTTTCTTTAATTATGGCTAAGTAGTTATTAACTAGACTAGGTGTTTTCATGCACCATGTGCAGACATAAAAATTTGAAATTTGAAATTATATTTAAAAATATTTTTTATAGTTTATAAATTTATTATTTGCTTATAATATTTAATTTTACATGTTCATTTAATTATATATAAATAAAATATAATTTTTAATTTCAATAATAATATGTATATTTAAAATTATAATATCAGAAATATTTTTTATCTATTTATTTTAGTCAAAATATATTAAATCAAATTCTATAAAATTAAAAGAATTTTTTTTAGCTATATAATTTTCAAAACGCCAAACTAATAGTATTTCTAAAATTTATAAAACTAATGTAACTAGGATTTGAAAAAAAATTAAATAATATAAAATTTTGAAATTATTTTTTAGTCATAAAATTTATATAATTATAAAAATAGAATTAAATCATATTTCAAAAATTATAAATTATTATTATTATTATATTTCTCTTTTTATTATTATATTACTTTTAACGATGATTTATTAATTATTACCATATCATAATAAACTTTTCAAAAATATAAATCAACAATAAATGTCTATGTCCATGTCACAATTAACTCTAAGCCATGTCATCATTGATGTCATTATTTTTCTTTCAAAATAAATGTGGTGATGACAAATGGTAAATCACATCTCAAATAATTTCTAGGGGATTTAGAGTTAAATGACAACAATCATGGATAAGCCCCAAAGTAGGATTCCTAGGTTAAGTTAATATCCATCAATTGAATTGTGCTTCATTCTTGCATTCTAGAGTAGCTAACTAGGATCTCGAAAGTAGGACATAGACGACTACGATAGTAGGTTTTGTGCAAGAATATACTCCATTGAACTAGCATGTTAGGCGCATGCGAAGATGGTTTAATAAGTTTGGTGGACTTATCAAATCACATTCACCATTTCCCTTCTGATTTCACCGTCGATCGACATCAGGCCTTAGTAGTCGAATCAATGGTCTTTCCTTTTCCTCGTATATGAGAGTTAGAGTTAAAAGGGTCATAATAGTTAATATTTGAGTTCTAGAATATTTACATTTTCGTCATTCCTATTCCTTATAATACATTATGTTTGAAACTCTAGATCTAGCATATTTACATTGACATTTAGTTAGTTTATTATCATATTTCTATATTAGATTTATCAGCATATTTCCATATTTACGTTATTGGTATATTTCCATATTGCATCCCTACTTATTGATAAGAAATATTTCTTTAATTTATTGTTCACCACTAAATATATATATTCACATAGTTTAGTCTTTAGAAATAAGAAATCAATTGTGTGTCATTGCTCCCTATGGATTCGATTTCTAAGTTTTTCACCTGATCTCTCTTGCAAGAGTATTATTTGTGTGTTAAGATTGGGTTATCTTGATAGTTAATTATTTAGGATATTTATACCCTGCTCGAAACAATAAAACACATGATGTCAAAAACTCTAATCACAAATTGGATAGCTAACACACGTCTCGGAGATAACGGAAACCCTTCACGAAATGCCCGACCCTAAATCTCACATATGTGCTTTCAAGCATGCATATCCCAAGCTCATCTTAACAATAAGGAGAAAAAAGAATGTTACTATAGAAAATATCTAGAAAATCTATTGGACCCGCGCTCGAAGGAATTCCCTAGACATTTTCGCCCAGCTAGCGACCGCCTTCCTAAATATTACTTTGTATTTATAGAGGAACAGTTTTCGGAAGGAGGCCCTCTTCTCAATAGTTGAAGGGCAAAACAAAAAAAAATTGATTCTCCATAAACATGTTTCAAAGAAGTGATGTCTCTAATATAAAACCCGAAGGATAGTACGGCTCTGGGAGGGCTAAGTGCTGGAATGTGGTTCACCTCAAGATTCATGGAAAAACTAATAGTTCGAGCGCCATTATCGCTCGAAGATGCTTTACACCACGCTTCGGCTTTGTGCTTGCTAGAAGAAGAAACCGCTGTTCTCACTAAGAAGCATCGACTATAGCCGTCCGCAACAGGGTTAAGAAGGCCCTTAGATGATGTGGTTATGTTCACTAGGTGGCGGGCCATTTGGTCTTGTATTATGTTTTCTGGAGGCTGTTGGCGGACGACTATCGTCGATGCTTCTTAGTGAGAACAGTGGTTTCTTCTTCTAGCAAGCACAAAGCCGAAGCGTGGTGTAAAGCATGTTCGAGCGATAATGGCGCTCGAACTATTAGTTTTTCCATGAATCCTGAGGTGAACCACATTCCAGCACTTAGCCCTCCCAGAGCCATACTATCCTTCGGGTTTGCTATTAGAGACATCACTTCTTTGAACATGTTTACGGAGAATCAAAGTTTTTTTTGTTTTGCCCTTCAACTATTGAGAAGAGGGCTCCTTCCGAAAATTGTTCCTCTATAAATACAAAGTAATATTTTAGGAAGGCGGTCGCTAGCTGGGCGAAAATGTCTACGGAATTTCCTTCGAGCGCGGGTCCAACAGATTTTCTAGGTATTTTCTACAGTAACATTCTTTCTTTCTCCTCATTGTTAAGATGAGCTTGGGATATCCAAGCTTGAAAGCACATATGTGAGATTTAGGGTCGGACATTTCGGGAAGAGTTTCCGGTATCTCCGAGACGTGTGTTGGCTATCCAACTTTTGAATAGAGTTTTTGACATCATGTGTTTTATTGTTCGAGCAGGGTATAAATATCCTAAATAATTAACTATCAAAATAACCCAATCTTAACACACAAATAATACTCTTGCTAAGAGAGATCAGGTGAAGAACTTAAAGATCAAATCCATAGGGAGCAATGGCACACAATCGATTTCTTATTTCTAAAGACTAAGCTATGTGAATATATATATTAGTGGTGAACAACTAATTAAAGAAATATTTCTTATCAATAAGTAGGGATGCAATATTGAAATATGGTAATAACGTAAATATGGAAATATGCTGATAAAGCAAATATAGAAATATGATAATAAGGAACGCTAACTTCGACCCAAAATAGTTCTGCATATTCCATGAAAAGAAGGAACACTCGACCAAGGAATGTCAGACCCAAATCCGACTTCTAAAGAAACATGCCGAGGAGAAAAAAGTCAACCCAAAGCAAGAGATAGTTCTCCCCCAAAGTAGAAGCCTAAAGAATACTCATCCAAAACAGAACGATTGAGGAAGAAGAGTCACCCAGATTGCTAGCCGATCCTCGACCAAGGATGTATCTCATCTTCAAACGATTCAGCTTATGCGGCATATCAATGAAACCCATCACCACACCTACGCCAGTGCCTCCAAGCCACAAATCCCATCAGGAAGTATACTTGATGTAATCAAACAAGTCGTCACAGGTTTCGAGTTGTTACACGTAATGATCGAACCGCGAGTTTGGTTGACGTAGTGTTCTATGATGGCCATAAGACAAATGGGATTCGATAATTTCGAACTGAAAGGTACGAGAACACCTCTCACTGGCTTCGAGGGAAAAACAAACTATACACTCAGAAAAATCAAGTTGCCAGACTTCACAAAAGGCGTACGTCAACTGGTTGACTTTGTCTTAGTTTATAAACCAGTACATTTAACGTTGTATTAGGCATGCCATGGATTATGTTTACAGAATGAAGGTTTTCCCTTCACATATGATCAATGTGTGAATCTGTCGATTCTGAAAGGCATACAAGTCATCTGCGGAACCCAAGAGATTCCTAAAAATGTTACATGGGCTGCTACAAGCTCACAGAGTGATGCCGCATAAAAAATTACATAAAATTGAACAACGGCCCATCCTCATCCCCCACCCCTAAAAATATTTAATGACGTAGGTCAGCGTAGACGATACAACCCCGATAAACTTGTCTGGCTCAGAATCGATCTGAGGACCCGATTTGAAGCTAACTAATCTCTTTTCTCAAAGAAAATATTAGCACCATTGCATAGTCTACAAAGGATATGCATGGAATGAACCCCGATATAACTACTCAAAAGCTACATATCGATCCCACGTTCAAACCTATAAATCGAAAGAGTCGTAAGATACGCTATAAATGCGCCAAAGAAGTAATCGGTGAGGTGGAAAAATTGTTAAAGGTTGGATCCATTCACGTGGTCAAATACCCAAACTGGCTTGCCAGCCCAGTAGTCATTAAAAGGAAGAATGGAAAGTGGAGAGTATGCATCGACTACAAACCTTCACAAAGCTTGCTCGAAAGATAGCTTTCCACTCCCGCACATCGACTGGCTCATAGAAGCCACTGCCAGTCATCAACCATTATCCTTCATGGATGCATTCTTGGGATATAATCAAATCAATATGAACCCCGAGGATCAAGAAAAGCGGCATTTATCACCAACCATGTTACTTACTGCTACAAAGTGATGACATTCGGCCTCAAGAACGCTGGAGAAACTTACCAACGGTTGGTGAACAAAATGTTCTTCAGTCAGCTAGTTAAAACAATGGAAATGTATATAGAAAAAAATGTTATACAAATCCGATAGGATGAACAACCACGTCAAATAGCTGGGAGAAGGCTTCATAATCATTAATAAAATATAGAATAGAGTTGAACCTAACAAAGTTCACCTTCAGAGTTCCCCCGGTCAAATGCCTTGGATAACAAAGCGAGGTATCGAAGTGAACCACAAGAAAATCAGCGAGTTCCTTGATATGCTTTCTCCAAAAACCACTAGAGAAGTGAAACTATTGACAGGAAGAATCACAACATTGAATTAATTCATTTCACAACCAACTGACAGGTGCCTTCCCTTTTACCAACTTCTCAAAGAAACAAAAAGTTCCTATGGGATGAGAAGTGCAGGGAGACTTCACCAAGCTAAAGGCCTACCTCAGTGAGCCACCCATACTCGCCAGACTAGAGGACAGAGAACCCTTATACCTCTACATCGTTGTCATGTCTTCCACAATCAGAGGAGTTCTAATACGAGACGATAATGGTGAACAAATACTCTCATTCTACAAAAGCAAAACACTCCTCGACGAAGAGACGAGATACCCAATAATGGAGAAACTCATGTTGGCAGTAATAATGGCAGCATGAAACTGCCACCTTATTTCCAATCGCACTCCATAGTAGTCATGACTTCGCAACCATTGCAAACGATTCCACACAGACTGAGTCAACCATGACGCCCATAAAAAGGGAAGTTGAACTCAGATAATATGACATCGGGTCCCGACCACAAACATGCGTTAAGGGTCAAGTTCTCAACGACTTCGTCACCAAACTCAAGCTATCTAAACACACCAAAAGTAAATAAACCAAAGACATAGTTCTTGTACATAGACAGAGGTTCGCCTCGTTACGGTTCAAAGGTTGGCATCAAATTAACCTCCCCCACTAGAGAAGTCCTAGAACAATCATTCAGACTAGGGTTCGTTGCTTCTAAAAGAAAAGATGAATACAAAGATGTGATCACCTGTTTTGCCTAACTATAGGAATCAGAGTCCTAGAAATCCAAGCATATGGTGATTAAGAACTAGTCATTATCCAATTCAAAGTAGAGTGCAAAGCTCGAGAGGAACACATGGGAGCTTACCTCAAAGTATTCCTTGATCCTGCCAACTATATCAGACAATATGAATTAATGAAAATACTCCGAGGAGAAAACACCTCTGTCGATGCCTTAGCCGCACTAGCCTCTACTTTGGATCCAATAGTCCGAAGAATAATACCGGTTGAAAGGATCAAGAGTCCCCACATCAACGTCACCTTAATACACTATTGGTGGCTGTGGTCCCCCCATCATCCTCGCGGTCCCATTGGTGTACTCTCAAATTAACCCTATCAGCAAGTTTCTCTCTCAAATAAGAGGTTTCGCTGTAGTACTTAGGGATCGAATTGACATGGAGCTGTGGCGCTATATAGACTTATTAATGTGCTCAAATTACCCTTAGAGAAACTCTTTCAAATAATATATCTATTGTAGTACTTACAGATCGTATCCATAGAAACTCGATATATCACACAATAGACTTAAGCTTTAAATTAAGCTATGTTAAAATACATAAAAGCAGTAAATAGAGGTGTAAAGGATGAAAGGGAGGGTGACAGACTTAGGATTTCAATCAGGTTATCAGAAATATGATTTTAGATATCAAGGAGGTGATCCTAGAACTCGAATGCAATAGTAAGATATCCAGCTCTCATTGCGAGTCTAATCAGATGACAAAATCCTATATTCCAGTTGTAGCATGCGAACAAGGAGCGAGTGTCAATCGATATTATGGAATAAATGGTGACCGATAATTCCGCAGATAAGCATTAACGCGTTAATCGATATGTTCAGTAGGTTAACTAAAACTCTCGGATGCACCTAACAACCTAGCTCAGTAGAATTACTATGAGGAGTTAAACCTACTCTCACAGTTGTCAATTTTCCTAAGATTAGGGTTCTAGTTAGCTACTCTAGAACCCAAACATTTAGATCAATTCTGTGAAGGATACAATAATCACCCTAGCAATTCAATATTTCAAAAGTTCATTCAAAGTCCTATAAAACATAATACTTAGAGGGGATCTATTCAGACATGATAGTTGTCACAGTAATCAAAATGAATAGATGAAATGTAAATAAATAAATAAACCAAAAAAATTGAGTTGCAAGAGGATTCTGAAGGAGTTCCAAGAAGACTCTGAAAGAGTTCCTCTCTTCTCTCATAACCTAAAACTATGAATAAAAGCAAGCTTAATAGAAGTGTTGCCTAAACAATGGCTTAGAAAACATACAAATAGGCTTTAAGTCTGTCAAGGGTATTCTAGTAAATATTTGGATCTTCTGGGCTTGAATCGGTCTTGACTTAAGTCGGCCTGTCTACACGCACTGGTATTGAACGACACCAAGAGGTCACTGTCGATCGACACTCTTTTTATCTCTTTAATTCTTGATAGCTTCCTCCCGCGAGTCAGACGGAACACTCTTCAGTAAAACAAGCATAACTTTAGATCTAACCGCCATCTGAACCTCAAACTAGTTGCATTGGAAATCTAACTTAAATTTATATATTTTCACAAAATATGAGCTCAATCTGAACTGTCTGCACACCTTTGCATCTTAAAAAGCCCTAGAATCACTAAAGCTCTCCAAAACGCCTTAACATAAAAAAAAACTCTCTAAAACAGTCTCTAAATACATATAATAGACTCTAAAAAGACTTATTCCATGGTCTAAAAGTGGTAAAAACCATCGTATATCAACTCCCCAGACTTACATTTTCTTGCTCTCAAGCATGTAGTAACAATAAGGACTCACACAATTTTGGGTTAACCGCTTATTTCCACACAAAAAGTATTATACAGTAATAGTTGCACACAAGCTTTCAACCTCGTCCCAATTCCAGATACTAGAAGTATTAAACCTCTTTTTCCCACTCATAAATATCGAAACTCATACCCCCATAAATGAAGGTTTGGCTTAGTTTTGATGGTTTGAAGGTAAACCAATACCAATATAGTATGTTTTGGACCAAATTTAAAACCCGACCCAACCTAAGATCCAAATACAAACCCAACCCAACGTCAGAATCAAACTTCGGTAAATATTTAAAATTAGATTGTATTTAGTCAATGAGGTTAATTGATGTAGCTTTTGTGATGCTCTCTCAAATTAACCCTATGAGCTACTTTTACGCTCTCAAATAAGAGGTTCAGTGTAGTACTTAGGGATCGAATCCACATGGACTCTAGGAATGCACAATAGACTTATTGTTTACGAATTAAACCTAGAAAATATATGTTTATTAGCAAGCAGTAATTTCAGGATTGATTTGGTTTGTAAAGAATTATGGGAAATATTAGACTTAGTGAAACTCTCAGGTAAGCTAGACTATGTAGACTTAATAGATTGCTAGGTGTTTGATGAATTGCGGTTCTCGAACTCAAATTATGTGGTTTAGGAGATCACTCTCGTGAATCTTAACTCAGTTTCAATCAATGGCCACTTCATGGTGTCGATCGACGCTGATAGTAAACTGTTACAATTTTGTGGTTTGATGTGTTCTCGAAACTTGTATTTCAACTCTCATTTGTTACTAGTTGTTTATATCATTTAAGTTATGTTCCAGGGTTATAGCCAGGCTCTCGCTTGCACTATTAATCCTATAATCTAGGGTTGAAATGATCAAGTTGAACTCAACATTAAAAACAACATAGACAAAGAACTAAATGATTACTCTAACAATTCTATATGATCAACAAGCCATTACTACCCTTGAAGAACCCTAAATCTAACACCGAACTACTCCGACATAATCCAATGACATGATTATGAGAAGGGAAAATTCTTTAAAAATACCCCAAATAATTTTATTAAGCTTTTTAACACCCAAACTTTTTTGCTACCTTATTTAACACCCCAACTAATTATTTTGCTCATTATAATACAAACTCTTAAATGTTTGCTAATTTTAATACCCAAATATTTTTATTTTAGTTATATTACTAATAAATTTCAAATGAACTAAAAAAATTTCTAAAAATTCTAAACAAATTCTAAACAAATTCTAATTTTACTGTCTATTTGAAAAATAAAAGTAATTAAATTTTTAATAATCTTAAAATTTGTAATAAAAATTTATTGTTTTATTACAAATATTGAATTTAGTTTGTTTTCTGAAATAGAAAACAAATTTATTTATTTTTACATTCAATTTTTTTTAAATTAAAATTTATTGCTAATTTATTTACCTTGTTTCCTAAATATTAAAATAAAATTAGAAAATTTTCATATTTTCTCTTAGATTTTAGAGATTTTTAAAATTTTGTTTGAACTTATTAATATTTTTATTTATAATTAATAAAGTTTGGGTATTAATGTGGGTAGACTTTTAATATTTTGTATATTATAATGAGAAAAAATAATTTGTTGTGGTATTAAACTGGTTAGCTAAAAAGTTTAGGTATTAAAAAGCTTAATGAAATTTAGTTGTGGTTTTTTATGGAATTTTCCCTTATGAGAAACATAATAAATAACTGAATGAATTGTATAGAATAATAAGATAAGAGACAAAGAGAGTTCAAGATCTTCTCTGTAAAGGTGTTCATATCTTTCTCTCCAATCCTAAGATTTTCTCTACTGATACGGCCTTGGATAGGCTGTCTCTCCCACGAATCACTTGAAGGAGGATGGAACAGATCCAAGATGCTTCAGACTCTTCTTGGATGTGATATGAACTTCACAATAGGGTTCATGAATACCTTAAAGTTGTTTTGCTACATCTATCTATGAGGGTAACCTCGCTTTGTTGATGCCTCATGTACAGTCACGTAAACAAAAGAGTATTCTTCCTGGTGACAAATGGATGCTCAAAGATGAACAAGCTTGATCACGTGGGGATCAAGGTAGAATGTCTCCTAAGAGACAAAGGTAAGCCAAAAAGTCTGAATTTATTAAAAAGAATGGTGTAATTACATATGGTCTTGTGTTTGGCTTATAAAGACAAAAATCAGAAAACCCTGACTAGAAAAATATTAGTTCTAATCTAAAAAGAAAAAATAAAACCACTCCTAATGAGTTTATAAAACCAAACCCTAACGGGTTTATAAAACCAACTCCTAATGGATTAAAACTTACGAAAACCCTAAAACATTTAAAACTAGATCAGTATACCCATCTTAACTCAAGCAGGCCGATCTTTCTTCTTTTTAGGTTGAAATGGGCCATATTAAACCCCTAACAACCTTGGGCTAGTCCATGACTAACTTCAGCACGTCCTTTCTCTCTTTTTAGTCCATGTAGCATGTGAGAAAATCCTCTTTAGTCCATGTATTACTCTGCTCCATCGATCTCCTAATAACAGGTTGTTCAAGGCCGTTCTATGAGCATTCTTCTTCTCTCGGTCCAATACCTCATAAATCAAACATGTCAGCTCTATGAATGACCCATGAAACCACACTTCAAGTACTGACATAAGTATTCCCCACATGGGCTTCAAATCCTTGAAGTTGAGGCTGATCCAGGTTGCATCATCTAGTAACCAGTAAAACATAGCAATCAACAATGGCTTAACAAAACATAAAATAGGTCAGAAACACATCGAAGAGTATTTTGGTAATTTGTGGAGGTTTTTGCCTTCAGTTGGTCTTGAAACAAGTCTAGCCTGTCCTTGTGGGATCACCGTATATCGCCACTAAGGCTGTGCCATTAATTGACAGTCCTTCATCTTCTCGACAGCTCTCTCTCGCAAGGTAGACAGACACTCTTCAGTAAAACATGCATAACTTTAGATTTAACCGTCAGATGGATCTCAAACTAGTGGCATTGGAAAGCTAACTCAAAGCTCTATCATGTGTCATAACTCAGATGAATTTCACGGTGGGAAGGTCTCATCCATAGCTAAAGATCTGACGTACCTGCACAGTTTTGCACCCTAAAAATCTCAAGAATCACCAAAGTTCTCCAAAACATACATGAACATGAAAATACTCTACAACAATACCAATTACATATAAAAGACACAAAAATTGTATATACGTATATATATATATATATATATATGTGTGTATCATGGGTGAAGACAGCTAAAAACCATGACATATCAACTTCCCCTAGACTTATCCTTTGCTTGCCCTCAAGCAAAACACATAACGAATCAGCAAGAGCTTTGAAAGCACAAAGAATTACCAGTTCCATAGAAACCTGTTTCACCTTGATTTTTATTGCAACAATATCTAGAGAATTTCCATGTACTTTGCTTAGCTAATCAATCTTCCCTACCACCACCTACCATAATCTATCTACAATACCCTCTACTATCCTCGATTAAATACAAAATATAGGGTGCATGCTTTATAATGAGAATATCGATCAGAGGACACATGGACTCTTACCTAAGCAAGTGTCTGAACCACATGTAACCTTTCTAATCCTTTTTCTCTTCTCTTCTTTCTTCCATGGACGAGTTTTGACCTAAACTTTAGGGCTTTTATATGTATACCATTGTATTGAGAGCATGCAGAATGTGCAAGTTTAGGCAAGGCTTGACAAAACATACAAATCTTTATAGTTGTAGGTATTTTAGGGGAGAAGATTCATTAATCCTTGGGGAATTTTGTATTGGAAACTCAGTATTTTATCTATTCATTATATTCAGACTATTTTTCTTTCTTTGATTATGTCTGAGTAGTCATCAACTAGATTTAGGGTTGAATGATAACAATCATGGATTAGCCCAAAATTAGGATTGCTAGGTTAAGTTAATATTTGATATTTGAGTTCTAGAATATTTACATATTCCTGTTTCTTATTCCCTATAATCCATTAATCTGGAAACCCTAGATCTAGAATATTTACATTTCGACCTATTTAGTTTATTAGAATATTTCCATTTTTGAACTATTTCCATATTTTCATTATCAACATATTTCCATATTGCATCTCTACTTCTTGATAAGGAATATTTTCTTACTGATTGTTTGCCACCAATATATATATATTCACCTAGCTTAATCTTTAGAAATAAGAAATCTATTGGGTGTCATTGCTGTCTGTGGATTTGATCCCTAAGTAATACACATTATCTCTTTTGGCTAGAGTACTATTTGTGTGTGAAGAATAGGGTTAATTTGATAGTTATTTATTTACGATATTTAGTTCTAGGATTTAGTCTAGGTTTGTTAATACTTTCAAGTTACTAAATTTTTCTTTTTCTTTGTTTTTCAGGTGCATGAAAAGACACACCAGGAGCAATAAAGGACAATAACTACTATTCTCTAACCCTGATAAACTCAAACGTACGATCCACAAAGAAGACGACAAGCATCGATTGCGGCATCTACACCGCGTCGACCAAAAATTCTTTACAACCATCATCGACCGACATTAGAACTCGAGTATCGATCGAAAATGATCACATAGCAACCATCGACAGCAACTTACCCGCATCGATCGACAGAAACAGACGAGTTCAGTTGGTTACGACTTTAATATTTGTTCGGGATGAGGATGGAAACCTGCATGACCAAGACGGTCATCTACGTAATGCAGCAGGTCAAAAGATAGACGATCTAGGGACCATAATCCCTGATAAAGAAGCAGAAGCAGACGCTGTAGCAGCTCAACCTGAAGCTAATGCCCAAGCTGCTCAGAGAACACTGGCTGCCTGCAATCGTCCAGACCAGTTCTATGCCAACAGATCCGCTATTCGTCTTCCAGCTTTTTAGAGGAAAGATTTTGAAATCAAGCCTGCCTTCTTTGGACTTGTTGAACAAGCACCTTACCATGGGTTATGACATGAGCACCCTATGGATCATTTGGAGCAATTTGAAGATATATTTACTGCTATCAAAGCCAATGGAGTCCCCAAAGACTATCTCTTTTGTGAGCTCGTCAAGTACTCAGTTGCTGGAGAAACTTCATATTGGCTCAAACAGTTACAACCAGGATCCCTGACATCCTGGAATGACATCAAGAACACTATCTTGCGTAACCTCTTTGATGATGAAATAGCAGGAGATCTAAGGAGCAAGATTGCTACTTTTTAACAAGAACCCTCAGAATCTTTCAGAAACTCCTGGATCATATTCAAATAATACCAAAGAGATTGTCCACATCATGGTTCAACGAAGTGAAACTTCTTAGCACTTTCTTTAGAGGTATTCAATTACAATATTAGATGGCTTTGGACACAGCTAGTGAGGGAAATTTCAGCACTAGGAATCCTGAAGAAGCTACAAGGTTGATTGAGAATCTGTCATCCAGCAGCAGCAACAAGAACAAAGACTTTGAAGGGAAGAAATCAACTCCAACAATGAGCAAGGATCAGATTGAAGAGGTCAACGAAAAACTGGATAGTGTCCATAAATTCTTCAGGAAGAAGGTCACTTTTGCAGAAGTAGAAGCAATAGAGTCTAAAGATGATGAGATTGAAGAAGAGGATGTGAACTACATTGATGGGAATGGTTTCCAAAGACAAGGGAACCCAGGTTTCAACAGGAAATCCTATGGAAATTGTCAAAGGTGAAATTTTAATCAGGGTTCACAGCGAAAACCCTTCAACAACAACATAACTAATGGATCTTCTTACCCTTCAACAACAACAGACCTTATGGATCTTCTTACTACAAGAATCCTCCTTCAGAAGCTCAAGAAAGCAAGATTGAAGCAATGGTTGACAGAGTTTTAGAGGGACAGCAGAAGATGATTGTGGATTTCAATGTAAAGATAGATGGGCTGTACCTCAACCCCAACACCAAGTTTGAATAACTCAACACCCATGTGAAGAAGCTGAAGAACCAAGTGTTGCAAACAAGTGAAGCCATTAGGAGGCATGAGAGCCTGATCAAGGAGAAAATGGAGGCTGGACCGAATCACGACGTTGATGCCTTGATTGAAGATGATTTTTGGCAGGAAGTTAAGAGGGAAAGGCTCCAAGAAGGAGATTTTTCGTGTGGAAAGTTCGATGTCCTTCGGCAGTTCGCTTTGGTGTCGGTCGACACCAAGCAATGAGCATCAATCGACAACAATTCCTGCAGCATCAGTAGCTTCATGTGAATAGAATAACGTCGATTGAAACATACACGAGACAATCGACCGACATAGAGATAGAGAAATCGATCGACAGTGCGACATGAGCATCGATCGACATATGAGAAAGCCGGTTCGAATCCCAAGCATCAATGCGAGTTTTATTGTGCGTCCAACCACAATTGTTTCAGAACAGAATACTGACACATTTGAAAGTATGGATCTTGATGGAGAAGATGAGGGACATTCCAAGAGGAAGCAAATGATCCCCAAACATCTACGCATACAAGCCAAAGAAAAGGAGATGGACAGCTTTACCAAAAGAGTTTTCAAAATTCCTTTAAATACTCCTTTTGATGAAGCATATTATACTCATAGATTTTGGATCTTTTTCAGGGAAACAAGGACGACAGACGATGATATAGAGATCATGATCAATCATCTCAGAGAGAAGATGAAACAGAGGACTTGTCTGAAGAAAAAAAGTGACCCTGGAAGTTCGTGGTTCCATGCTTTATCAAGGGCAACGAATACCCCAATGCCCTCTGTGATACTGGATCATCAGTGAGCATTATGCCAAAAACTATGGCATAGGAGCTGAACCTGAAAGTGGAACCCTCCAATGATTCTTTCACATTTGTAGACTGCTCAAAAGTGAACTCAAGAGGGATGATAAAATATGTCGCAGTACAAATTAACAACATCCTCTTCCCAGTATACTTCCACGTGATGGTCATCCGAATAGATTGGAACTCTTTACTACTACTTGGGAGAGCATTCATGTCTACCATGGGAGATATATGCGATGTGAAATTAAACATGTTGTATCTATCTCTAATTGATCAATTTATTTTCTATGAACCGTTCAAGAATAAGAACAAGGCTACTTTGATTCAATTGTATGATGATGCAGAACTTGTGGCCACATGCTTCTGCGATTATGACTTCAATGAGGAGTCAGAAGATGCAGCATCGATCGATACCCAGCCCAGACAATCGATCAACGCGCTTGCAGTTCAGCAATCGGTCGACACTCACCCTTTCTTATCGATCGACGACCGTACTATAGAATCAATCAGCAACTACAACAAGGATTGTAGTTACAAGATAACCTACCCCGAGTAAGACGAAGACTACATAGAAGAAGAGATGATCGAGTACCGCGGTATTTCTATGGAAGAGTCTGGTGTTTATCACATTTCTCATCAACTCAGGAAATCGACATCGATCGACGGTCACATTATGCCATCGATCGATACTGACCTAGAAGCAGCATCCGAACTAGATTCAGCTGAAGAATACGAGAAGAATGGTTATCTACAACCAGATGAGTTCGGTATCATGAGAGATCCAGACGGTCACGCAAGAGATATGGATGGCATACTACTAAATGTCATGAGGGAAGATATATCAGATATTCCTGCCATGGCTAATGGAGCTGGAAACCTTTTTGCGCAACAGTCTAGTTATCGAGCATCTATCGACAGTCACCATACACCATTGATCGACACACTTGCAGTATGCGAAAGAGGATATGATGAAGATTACAGAGAGGAATAGCAGATTGAATATCGCGGCCTAGTATCAGAAGACGCTGGCTGGGTGATGAAAGCGAGAGTGGATAATCAAGCATCAATAACCGAATACTCCTGGCCATCGAACGACATCAGATGCGAACTATAACACAAAATTGGAGCAGAAGATACATATATTGATAATCTTAGACCAGATGATTTCGGAATTTTCAGAGACCCAAAGGAACATGCACGGTTCTTTGTGGGAAAATTCTACATTTATCTAAGGAAGATGTAGCAGATGCCCTTATTATGGCTAATCGATCGGGTAATATATTTGGACAGCAGCAGCAGCCATCGACCGACGCACATCATACAACATCAAACGACATTGAGGAGAGTAGAACGAGCCAATCAGCAATGTTCCATACACTCCCAAGCATCCCATATCAATCAACAGAAACCACCAAGCATCGATCGACAGACCCTTTCTGGAGATACACAAATTTCGTCCTTTCGATCCTTACAACTTTCCTTCATTGATTGATGGGATCAATTCGTCATCGATCGACTGGCGTTTCGAGCAAGGTACGAGAGCATTTGATGCTGAGGGAAACATAATTTTTCTATTGGGAAAAGAAAGATGAGTATGGAATCAACAGATATGAGAATGGTAATGCATGAGCTACAAAAGGCAGGATAGTGAATGTGCAAGCTGAAGACATGAGAGCAGTTCTAGAGAGAGCTAATTTGTTTGAGCAGAGCTACATATGTCTACCAGATCATGTAGCAATTATCAGTATGAAGAATCAAAAACAGCAGAGAAGAGATTGATGATATTGTGCATGAGATCTACAGAGCTCAAGAGATGTCAGTGAATGATTTCTAGAAGAGTCTAGAAGATGTATACTATCCTATAGACAACTTCCTCACCGGTTTGATTGGACGCATGAATGAGATAAAGCAAGATTTGGATACTATTCAGAGACAGCATGCGATTGGGCAGATGAACTGGCATTGATCGACGGCAACATCGAGCCATCGATCTACATTGAAGCCAACAGACAAAAGATGACAGGCAGAAATACTATTGGGAGATAGGTTCAATGAGATTGCTTTTTCTCAGAGCCTGATGAAGGAAGATATTTCTCAGTATTTAGAAGATTTATGAGAGATTACAGCTTCTAGACTTAGAATGCTACAGCGCAATATTGAGAAACTGCAAGGGGGGAATGCATGCGATGGATTTTTCCAGAGCGGTTACAAGGAATGAGAAAACCAAAGAAGATGAAGCAATTAGGAGCTTTATTGGCATAGGGTTTCAGAAGAGCAAAGAGAATGTAGACGCTTGTTTTCCAATTGTTGATCCACCTCTATACTAGTCCGAAAGTTCACAACGTCGAGCTTAAGACTATAACTAAGCGATGAGTGGGAGGAAACCCACTGTTTAGTAAGTCTTTATTTCGCTTTTACTTATACTACTATTTATTTTCGAGTTTTATTTTGTTTTGTAGACTGATTGAGACCACCATCGATCGACACCATAGAGGCACCATTAGTCGACATTGGATCACGACCATCGATTGACCATACACGCCTACCACCGATCGACACTCTTTTACAGAGTCTGGTATCTAGTTTTCTACTTAAACTATTTTCTTATGATTTGATTTTTCCTAACCAAACCGGGGTGGATTACACTAGGGACAGTGTAATTTAAGTATGGGGGGAGGTTCGCTAATGCTATTTGATTTGTTTTGAGCTTTATTTACTATATACATATATGTTTTTCAAAACTTTTATTGAGTCAAAAAAGGGATTATGATCAAGATTTATTATTGACTAACCACACTTTAAAACCATTTTTAGAAGGTTGTTTGCAGAGATTACTAGAGGTACCAAAGTGGATCATCTTGCCACTATATCACACTTGCTTAGAAAGTGTGAAGGAACCGAAGCTAATTTCCAACACTAATCCTGACATTATTTGCTTCCTTTGAGGTTTGGTATACATTGGATCGGATTCTTTCTGAAAGTCTATAGGTACAAGTCCTTGCACCTTTTGTTCCCTTCTCTCTTTCTCTTCAGCATCTACCAATAGCTTATAAGATTGAGATGACTTCCCGAGACGCAGAGGGGTAGGTACATTACCTATGACCACTATTCTAATTTGGAGGAACAATCACACATTGTTGGAAGCGAGGGGTAGGTACATTACCGATGACCTCACTACTCGCCTACAAATTTTCCCAAAAACCAAAAGAAAAAGAAAAAAAAAAAAGAAGAAGAAAATCGAAAATGAGATGGCAAGATGGACTGTATCAGCATCATTGTCCATTAAGTTTGAGATCTAAAAAGATTCAAAGAGAAAAGGGGGAAGAAAAGAATCAGAGAAGACTTTGTGCCTAGTTGTTCAGATACTTGCAGAGGGAAGAGGATGATAGGTTGTTTCTACTCGATGGTGAACTCCATGATTCTTGAGACTTGTTTCGAATAATTTGTTAATAAGGGGGTACCCCTGTCACTTATTACGATTTGTGGAACTCCAAATCGGGGAAAGATTATACTTTTGAAATTTTGCCGACTGTAACAGCGTCATTTTCGGAGTGTCTATCGCTTCAACCCATTTGGATATGTAGTCTACAGCGACTAATATGTATATGTTCCCGTTCGAAGAAGGAAAAGGGCCCATAAAGTCGATGACCCAGCTATCAAACACTTCAACTTCAAGTATGAAATTATGTTCCATTTTGTGGCTCCTCATGATGTTTCCTCTCCTTTGACAGGGATCACACTTTGCTATGTAGGCTTGAGCATCTAGAAACATGGTTGGCCACCAAAAGCCTGCGTGTAGGATTTTTGACACTGTCTTAAAAATGGCGAAATCCCTAGCATAATCAGATCCATGACAATGATTCAAAATGCATGTGGTTTCGCTTTCAGCAACGCATCGTCTGTATATGCCGCCAAACAATGTTTGTAAAGGTAAGGTTCATCCAAGTGATATCTTTGGATTTCTCTCAGAAATTTCTTTTTGTGGTATCCGTTAAAGAGTTCTGGTTCTACGTCAGCTGCAAGATAGTTCACATATCTGCGTACCAAGGTCTATAAGAGGTGTTCAAAGCACCCCCCCCCCTCGACTTAAACTTGTACCTCTAGGAAAATCATTGTTTGAAATCGAAGGATTGCATCTGACATTTATATCGTTGAATAATCATCTCGTCTTGCTCTCCGGAGATGTCATCGTTCAATGGTTCTTCGTAGGAATCGATCGATTCTTCCTCATCCGACGAACGCACATGAACAATGAAAGTCGATTCTGCTTGGTGGACGTTTTCTATGGGTACGAAATCGTCGATAGGGACGTCGTCTTCGACTCTTATTCGAGATAGATAATCTGCGACTCTTTTTACGACTGCTTTCTTATCATTGACTTCTATGTTGAATTCCTGTAAGAGGAGAATCAATCTCTAATAAGCCTAGGTTTTGCATCCTCTATGTTCATTAAATACTTCAAGGAGGCATGGTCGGCATGGATGATCACTTTTGAACCGACTAGATAAGAGCGAATTTTTTCAAAAGCAAACACTACAACTAGTAATTCTTTTCTATGGTCGCGTAATTGCGTTGTACATCATCGAGAGTCCTACTAGCATAGTATAGAGCGTGCAACTTTCTTTCCTTTGTCTGCACGATCGCAGCCCCCACAACGAAAAAGCTGGTGGCGAACATAATTTCAAAAGGTAAACTCCAATCCGGTGCTTGCACAATTGGAGCAGATACGAGGGCTAATTTGATTTCTTTGAAAGTTTTCAGAACTTCAGGTGTGAAGTCGAATTTCACTTCTTTACATAGGGGTGATGTAAGGGGTCTAGCAATCTTGCTAAAATTTTTTATAAATCTTCTATAAAATCTAGCATGTCCGAAGAAGCTTCTAACGTCTTTCACGTTTGTGGATGGTGGAAAACCTGTCATTACTTTGATTTTGGCCTTGTCCACCTCAATACTGGCTGCTGGGATCTTATGTTCCGAAATGATTCCACTGTTGACCATAAATTGGCACTATTAAAAATTTAGGAGTAGCTTCATTTCTTCACATCTTGCCAACGCCTTGCATAGGTTATACGAGAATGTTTTAAAATCTGGACCATAAACCAAGAAATCGTCCATGAAAACTACCATGAAGTCTTCGATCATGTCAGTAAATATAGACATCATGTATTTCTAGAATGTTTCGGGATCGTTAAAGAGTCCGAAAGGCATTCCGCGATATGTGAATGTTCCATAAGGGAAGGTGAGAGTTCTCTTTTCTTGATTGTCGTGATGTATAGGAATCTGGAACAATCCTGAATACCCATCGAGAAAACAATAGTATTGGTGGCACGCGTGCCTCTCTAGCATAAGATGAATAAAAGGTAGAGGAAAGTAATCTTTTCGCGTGGCAGCGTTTACCTTCCTGTAATCGATGCACATTCTGTGTCCAGTTATAGTCCTCATCAGGATCTATTCTTCTTTGTCATTCTTCACCACTGTAATTCCTCATTTCTCTGGAACAACATGAACCGGACTGAACAATTTACTTTCTGATATTGGGTAAATAACACCTGCTTCTAGAAGTTTCATGATTTCCTTTTTGACTACTTCTTTAAGGTTGGGATTTAATCTTCTCTAATGTTCAATGGTTGATTTTGATTCAGCCTCCACGTGTATCCTATGCATGCATAAATTGGGGGAGATTCCTGGAATATCATCGAAAGAATATATGATAGCCTTCAATGCTTTCGCAACTTGATAAGCAGAAGTGCTTGCTCTCCGCTATTCAGGTTGCCGTTGATGATGACAAGAAATGAGTTTTCATAAAGAAAGGTGTATTTTAAGTCCAGCCGGGAGCGGTTTAAGATCAATCTTGGTTGTTTTCTCCTTACTCCGATCTACGGTGGTCTATAAATCGATTACTTCAATGTCAACGTGCACTACTTCTTTGGCGGCCTCCATCAATCTCAAATATTCCTCAGCTCGATCATCCGACGCAAAAATTTCGCTTTCTGAAGATGTGATTGCTCTACCCAAGGATCATTAGAACACATATACAAAAGCGACTCTTCAGATAATTTAGAATGGTGATTTATGTCGAAAACCATCGGTATATTATTGAGATTGGGAAATATGTGTCCTTATCTGACAGAGTGCTCTTTGGAATTTCTCATTATGAATGGTGCAATCTTGAACAAGTATACTGGGATCAGGAAGTTTAACTACGGTTTCTCCCTGAATAATTGCGCTCACTTCCTCGGATACCATAATTATGCTATGCTCTGTTTCACTGAATCCTCGTGACACTGCATCTTTCACATATTTCTTGATTGCAGGTGAAACAATTAAGGCATCGCTCAGTGGCGTCTCGATGATCACTTTGTCAAAAGATTTCTTGCATATTTCTCTATCTAACTCTTTTTCGCTTTCGTATTACTACCAGAAAAAGAGGTTCTCATTTGGTAGACCCTAGTCTTAACCGGTTTAGTTGAGTTTGGGTCGGGGACATGGCGTCGATCGATTATGGGTCCAGAGTATCGATCAATGTTCTCGCAAACTCCAAATTGCGTTTCTTTATCTTTTAAGTTAGTTGGCAATTCTTCTAAGTTGTCAGTTTGGTCAAATTCTTCAGCTTCGGGAAGAATAGCAGGACTATGCTTGTCAATGTCAAGTGGTATGGGGTGCTATTGTTCTTTGCAATCTTGTCTAATTTCTGCAAATTCATCAATGGTGATGATCTCTTTCGCATTGCGAGTAAGTTGTTTTTTCGCTTCTCAAAATTATGGCACTGACTTGACCCCTAGGGCTTGTCTCTGTTCTCCCAGGTAGGAATCCTTCTTCTCTTCTGATAGACAATGTGTTATTCGCAACTTGGTTTCTCAATCCTCCTAATTTTCTCACTCAAAGTTTTGAATTTCGCCATCATTTCTGAGTATATTAAACCTAATGTCTCGTCGAGGTAGGCAGATACCTTACGATTTCCTGTGAAGAATTGACCCATTTTTTACTTTGTTTCCCTTTCTTGGACCTTCATTGTTGCATCATAGAGTCTAGTGAAACTACCTTCTTCAGGTCAAATTTGCTAAACCGGGAAGCTGGATTCGTCCATAGACTCTACTTGCTTTCCATGTTCAGGAGAGTAGTCATCGTTCATGTTACTCGATTGAGAATGGTTATGTCCTACAATAAAGGTTTTAACTGCCGCCAAGGTTGCTTTTACCTCTGATATCTGAACTTTATTCGAGTTCTCCGCCGTCTTCCTCCTTTCAAGATCGGTCTTCTCGGCACTAGTGCTAGATGCTAGATTTTCAATGAGTTTTGTAGCTTCTTCAGGGATCCTGGTATTGAAATTCCCTTGACTTGTAGCATCCAATGCCGCTTGGTATGTCCAGTCGAGACCTCTGAAGAAAATATTAAGCAGCTGGATCTCAGAAAAAACCATGGTGTGGCAAGTCTACTTGTGAGCTCTGAATCCATGTAGATGGACAAACGTCGATCAATCCTAGATGAGCTCTGTTGATTGATTTTTGTTTTTCAAAATCCATATTCTCTCCAAATATTACATGTGTCCTTAGGAACAATGAAAGAATAAGTTAGCAAGTAGATAAATTAAAAATCTTGACAATATTCTAAACTAAATCTAATGGCATTAAGAAAGAGTCCCTGGCAACGGTGCCAAATTTGATGTAGCTTTTATTGTGAACTCTCAAATTAACCCTCTGAACTACTTTTATTCTCTCAAATAAGAGTTTCAGTATAGTACTTAGGGATCAAATCCACAGGGACTCTAGGATTGCACAATAGACTTATTGTTTTCGAAATAAAGCTAAACAGTATATGCTTATTTTCAAGCAGTGATTTCAGGATTGATTTGGTTTGTAAAGACTTATGGGAAATATTAGACATAGGGAAAATATCAGGTAAGCTAGACTTTGTAGACTTAATACATTGCTAGGGTTTTGATGAAATGCGGTTCTCGAACTCAAACTCTAAGGTTTGAGAGATCACGCTCGTGAATCTCAACTCAGTGTCGATCGATGGCCACTGCGTGGTGTCGACCGACGCTGCTACTAAACGGTTACTATTTCGTGGTTTGATATGTTTTCTAAACTTCTAATTCAACTCTCGTTTGTTACTAGTTGTTTAGATTATTTAAGTTATGTTTTAGGGTTATATCCAGGTTCTCGCTTGCGCTATTCCTATAATCTAGGTTGAAGTGAACAAGTTCAACTTAAACAAAGAACTAAATGATTACCCTAACAATTTTATATGATCAACAAGCCATTACTACCCTCGAAGAACCTTAAATCTAACAGCGAACTACTGAAACATGATTATGAGAAACATAATAAATAACTGAAGGGTTTTCAGATCCCTCTCTTCAAACCTAAGCTCTTCTCTTCTAATCAGTAAATCATTGCCGTCAACAATGGCCTAACAAAACATAATATAGGTCAGAAACATATCCAAGGGTATTTTGGTAATTTGTGGAGGTTTTTGGAATTCAGTTTGTCTTGAAAGAAGTCGGGCCTATCTTTTGGAATCACCGTCAATCCACACTAAGGCTGTGCCATCAATCGACAGTCCTTCATCTTCTCGACAGCTTCCTCTCGCAAGGCAGAGAGACCACTCTTCAGTAAAACGAGCATAACTTTACATCTAACCGTCTGATGGATCTCAAACCAGTGGAATTGGAAATCTAACTAAAACTTAAATCTTTCGTCAAAATATCAGCTTAATCTCACCATGGGAAGGTCTCCATCCATAGCTAAACATCTGACATGTATGCGCAGTTCTGCACCTCAAAATCACTAGAATCCCCATCTCTAAAATGTACTTGAACCTGAGAATACTCTACAAAAATACCAATTTTAGATAAAAGACTCAAAATTCATATATATATATATATATATACATAATATCATGGCTTAAAAATGTAAAAACCATGACATGTAATTAGTCAATTGTTATGTATCAAAATCTTGAGTAGTAAGCATAGTTAAATCGGATTATGTGCACCTATTACTATATGATACTTCTTGTGTGGAAATAGGTCGTTTACCCCACAATTTTAAATTAATTACCTTCACCTCTGCAAATATTATAAGTGGTAATGAATCAATACCAACCCCATAAGTGTTTCAATGTATTGCACTCTAGCTTAGCCACCATACCATACAATACACAACTATACTAATAGCTCTTGACATACCCCTCTACTGACCTCGTTTATCCAAATAAAAGTTTAGGCTAATCTTGGGAGTCTTGATTACTGGAAACATGGTCTCAACTCAAGAAAGTAACAGGACCAACAGGTAGCCGCTTCTGATTATTTCCCTCTCTCTTCTCTAAATCTTTTTATCTCAATTCCAATGAACAAAGATGTTGATGCAGTCCATCTTGTTCATCTTCCTTTCGATTTATTTTTTTATATTTTTTTCTCTTATTTGGAAAGGTGTAGGCAAATAGTGGCACCATCGGAAATGTATCTACCCTCACTTCCAACAATGTGTGATCATTCCATTCGATTAGAAGTGGAGTCAAAGGAAAGTTTTATATCCCTCTACATCTTAGGATATCATATCAATCATTTATTTTCTAGATGTTCAAGAGAGGTGAGAGGGGAACCACAAACACACAAACTTTTACCTTCTATACTTGCAGGAGAATTCTGATCTAATGTATACCAAGCCCCAAAACAAGCAAGTTGAATTGATTAAGGTTGGAATTAAGCTTTGGTTCTTCCAGAAATTCTCATCATGTGTGGATGTTAGTGGCAGGTGATCCATTCCGTTGTTTCCATTTATTACACCCTGCAATCAGTAAATCGAAGATGGTGCTAGAGAATGATTAGAATAGTAATAAACTTCAAAAGTTCATCATCCCTTTCTTGATTCTATAAAACTAGTAAATATATATAAAAATAAAACACAAAAGAAAACATTTTTTTGGGACAAAACCGATCACGACAGAATCGATGTCTGAAAATTCCCAAAAAAATTATTTTCTAAAAAGAAAACAAAAAGCACGGAAAATACTAGAACCTTGTACGAATTCAAAAATGAATTGACAGCAAGTTGTCAAAAGGGACAATCGAGAAACGGAACGACCAAAACAATCATGTCTAACCCGCCAGATGGCAAGTTGAACAAACCAAGCCCAAGTTGCCATCAGAGACTTGGAGCAGCTCACCCAACTTTCCTGATGGAAAGTTGGATTGTCTCTCTCCAACTCACGGTCGGGTGAGTTGGGACTGCTCGGCAAACTCGCCCAATGGCGAGTTGGACTGTCACCGTCCAACTCGCTTGATGGTGAGTAAGGATTGCTCGACCAACTCCCCTGATGGTGAGTTGGACTGTCACCGTCCAACTCGCTTGATGGCGAGTAAGGATTGCTCGACCAACTCCCCTGATGGCGAGTTGGACTGTCACCGTCCAACTAGCCATCAAGCGAGTTGAGACTAACCATCTGGCTCGCCTGGTGCCATCAGGCGAGCTGGTCCAGATCGTCCAACTCGCCTTATGGTGAGTTGGATTGTCTTCAGCCAACTCGCAGTCAGACGAGTTCGATCAGCTCATTCAAATCCCCTGATTGCGAGTTGGAACGACCACGTCCAGCTTGTCATAAGGCGAGTGGGATCAGCACCATCCGTCTAAGTTCCAATCAATTCCTCTTTTGGACCTCGATCTCACTCTCTCTTGTTTCGTCTGGATTGGAGTTATGGTTGGAACTTTACGATAGAAACCGTAAACACTTATTTTCTCGTATAAATTCGTATAAAACAGCAACGATTGACTTAACACCAAAGTTTCCTGAACTATACCAGTAATTTGAACTATTTATGAAACCGGCATCATACCAAAGGTTTTCTCTTAAAGAAGTCATAAAATCATATAAGTCGAAAGCGGCCCAAAAAGGTCTAAAACTCGCCTAAAAGCGGACTGACAATTTTAGACGTGATTCAGACAAAGGATTCTATGACGGTTTATATATTGTTTGCAGGAGAAGATAAATGTCAAGTACAGAAGATAAATGTTAAGTGTCTAGGGATAATAATGAATATCAAAGAAAAGTGGAATACTTCCGCAAAGCGTTAAACACGGCTCGGGGAAGAAAAGGAAAGAGGAAACCACCTTAAACAGGAATATATAAGGACCGCCAAGGTTAGATATGGACGGACACGAAAAACAAATCATACTTAGCACTAAGAACGATTTAGGCAATTTTTCGTTTTTAATTCTCGAGCTGCGACTCAACTAGGTTTACAAGTCTTAGGTGCTTAGAACTAGGGAATTTGCCAACAACTGTTACGGCCGAGGCTTTACCTGTTGTAACGCTCCTTCACGAATTCAGAATAAGATCTTCTTTGCTCTATTTCGTTTTTTATCGATTATTTACTTCGTTTGTTTTCATTTTTTGATTTCTTGACGTTTGGCTTAGCAGAAATCTGAGACCTCTGGGAAAGTTAGGGTTTCTTAACTTTCCTTATATTTTAGAAATCGACAGTGCGAATTTCGGTTCCCACAATTTGGCGCTAGAAGGAAGGTGGGTACGGAACAATCTAACTCTCAGCTACAAACGCTCGATCGGACATGTCTACTAACGATCAAACTAACCGAAAAACTAGCTTTGATGGAGGCATCGACTACGACGTCAACACTCCAGCAGCAAACGTTTCTGCAGTTAACGCTGATGTCAACATCTCGGCGATCGAGGAGGTAAAAAATATATTCTCTTCTTTTTAAAAGAAGTTGGATGAACTGGAAAAACTCATGGGATCTCTCGCTAAACAGGTCGAAACCCAAACAACGAGGGCCCGAGTAGTTCATCCTTGTGGAACCACTAGGGTTCGCGGGAGAAGACTCGACTTCGCACCTTCACTGGACAGGCCTGGAAACTAGCAGGAAAATCCATCAAGATATAATCACAGCGAGACAACCCCTGCTCATAAAAACTCTGAAAACCCTCCACCCCTGGAGCATGAAACAGGGTAACACGAGGTCGAACGTGTCGACTTGGATCCCAGCAGGCAGTCCTATAATTTGGAAGAAGAAGCTGACGTGCATCCAAAAAGGACAAGAATCCGCATGGCTCACGAAGACTTACTGTTCGAAAAACCCATGACCGAAGAAGAAGAAAATATCTTATAGGTAGAACAGGAGAAACTAGCCGAATAGCAGGCTCAGATCACTCGCAGAAAACCCTGACGAATTCGGAAAACCATTAGAGATGACGTTGACATTCGCAATCTCCATGACTACATAACGAAAACGTCTGCGGAAGTAAGAGAGGTGAAATCTCAAATTCAGCACGCTACTAGCGGCGCGCCCGAAATTGATTGGCTGCTCGATAATGCTCGAAAACACCCTCACAGCTCGCATCACCGATACCAGAGTGTCCGATCTTGGAAAAATCAAGGTACCCACCTACAGCGGTATGACTGATCGCAAGGCGCACCTACAAGCCCTCCAGATCACGATGGAAAGGTCAAAATTCAGAGAGAATAAAGAGAGGCCGGCCATTGCCGCCTCTTCGCCGAGAACCTTCAAGGAGCAGTGCTCGAGTGGTTCTCCCGACTTAAGCAAAACTCCATTGGAAGTTTCTGCCAACTCGCTTCGGAGTTTCTCAATCAATACTTTATGTTCATAGAATGAGAAACCTCTGATGGCGACCTTTGGAGCGTGGCTCAAAAAAAAACGAACCTCTCTGCGACTTCATTTAACAGATTCAAAATTGTCATGTCTAAAGTTATCGGAATAAGCGAAAAGGTGGCCATAGACGCGTTCTGCAAAACACTCTGGTACAAGTCAAAATTCTGGAAGTGAATAACCCTCGACAAGCCGTGTATGATCCAAGATGCGCTCCACAAAGCCACAAACTACATCATCATCGAAGAAGAGACCAAGGTCTTGTCGCAAAATCATAAGCCGATGAAGACATCCTCAAAAGATTTGGCATAAAACCAGAAGCCAGAATAGAAAACCCTCGTAATGACACGTACGTCCATCACGAGGGGGAACATCTCCAGGGAGCGCATAACTATGCCATTAACTCCGGATCGAAACAAGGGCGGACAACGGGCAACACATGGACCTCAAAATTTAAGTTATGACAAGAACACCGTCTGCGACTTCCACCAGAACCGAGGTCACACGACCGTCAACTGCAAAGTTCTCGGGGAAAGGTTGGCTGCAAAGTTGCTCGCAGGAGAGCTCTCCGATATAACGAGCGTAAAGGATCTCATCCGCGATTACGATTACCTCCCAAAGATTGATAAAACCCCACAACAGAATAACTGATATCGGGTACATCATTCAGGTGAAAAACGCGGAAGGAGATAGGAAGAAAAGGGAAACGACTACAATCGTTGCAGAGTAAACATGATCATCGGAGGATCACAGTACTACAGTAATACAGTTTTTTCGATCAACTCCTATCAGCGGAAAGCTGAGTCAAGCGCAACCTGGCCAAGCTGGTCTCCACCCTGCAACATTCCAAACAGAGCTGTCACCTCCAAAGAAGAGGGAGCTCATGGAATCGACCAGCCCCATAGCGACCCACTTGTTATCGATCTCGTAATCAGAGATCTCAAAGTCGCCAGAATCCCCGTGGACACTGGAAGCACGGTCGATGTTATCTTCCTTGAGACTTTCAAAAGGATGACGTCGAACTGGTAGAAGTCATACCAACGCCAAATCGTTAACCTGTTTTTTGGGCATAACGTCGAGGAATCTCAGATCGATCAAACTCCCAGTCATGGCAAAGGAAGTCACGAAAATCGTCGACTTTGCTGTCGTCAACCACCCAGCAATCTATAACGTCGTCATGGGAACACCTTGGATAAACGCCATGAAGGCAGTCTCATCTACATTTCATCTTGGCATCAAATTCTCGACTCCTAACGGAACTGCCGCAATCTGGAGATGCCAGAAGCAATCGCGACTTTGCTACTTAGCCGAACATAAGCTGAGGCAAGTCACAATTACCGAGATGGTAAAATCAAAACATGCGAAGATAACTCAGCCATCGGCTGAAAACACTTCAAAGAAAGACGATTTTACATCGTCTACATAAGCAATTGTTTCAGACACCAAAAACCAGCAAGTTTTCGAGCCCAACGGCCTGACCCAACCGAAGGAGATAAACTGAAATAAGACGTCGATCCAGCTACAACTAAGGCGATCGATGTAGGCGCATTAACCAAATAAACACACTCGCCATGCCAATTGAACTACGAGATGCCTTGATCCTCGAAAGGGGTACGTAGGCAGCTCGTAAAAAAACGAGTTTGCGTATCTCCCACTCTAAAAGGAGGGAGTGGGTATGTATACGCAAACTCGTATACTCCCACAATTTTCAATATTTGCTCTTGTACTTGACATTTTAAATTCTTCTGATAATAAGAAAACGCAATAAGGTTTTCCAAAAAGTCTCACAAATCTCGTTTATCGCATAAACATCACAAGACACGTTCGGAAATACCTAAGTACGAATGAAACATATATCGTTCAATCCGGAAACGAAAATTTTATTAAAAATCAGTCTATCAAAACTATTCAAACTTTCAAACGGAAAAACTTTTTCGTCAATACTTCACAAACATTTCTCAGTCGCACGGTCAAACTTGACTTTTGACCAAAACATGAGACGACCCCGGTCTCGAACATTCAAAACAAATCTTTCACGCAAGGTATATTTCTGGGAAACAAAGCGAGACGTCGCGTAAAACCTTCAAAAACATATCCAAACCCACAAGTACAAGGATTGGCTGGTTACACAAACTCAAAAACAGTCCGACTGCGATTATAAATTACAGGAAAATGAGCACTTACATCACATTCGTCGACTGGCCCCGACAAATACATCAACCCTTCCCTAAAAACACTATAAAATAGACCTTCCCTTGGTCCTCATACATCCGACTAGAATAATAGCACACTATAAAAGAAATCCAAATTTTTGGTCAGCACTTCCAAACGACTTAAAAATTGTGTTTGGAGAGATCCTTAATTCTTACCACACAAAGTGTATAAGCCGAGAACCTATCGGGAACTTTAAATCCGTACTAATCAGGTTAAAATCACAACAAGTAGCCCAACCACCGATTAGTCATCACAAAACCTTAAACCGAGAGTAAACCTAGGTCTTGCCCTAAACCCAGCACACTGGTCTATAACATCTCAAGGCATGATATCAAACCAATTCAAGATCTTAAAACATTTCTCTTTTTTCATATCTAAATGCTCACGAAACTTCGAAAAACAATTTGAGAAAGAGTTTCGAATATTCCCGTCTTAAATGAGCAATGAATAGAACGACTCACCAAGAGTTAGATATGTGACGACAACTCATATTCTTCTCACCATACTCAATCAAAACACTCCAAGGTTCTTTTAAAATAAGCATAGTGCATTCAATAAAGCCGCAAGGAGGCAAGGGATTTAAATCCACAAGTGGCCAGTCCCAATAGTCTAACACAGCCAAACTCGGCCTAAACAAACGTAAAACGGCAACACTCCATATTCGATAAACATAATTATGAAAAGGAACACCTTCCCATCAAGTCCAACGACATCCTATAGATCAGGATGATAGTTTCCGGACATCGACCTACCAAACGAGCAGTCGTTAACAGGGGCTGTTGGCTGGTTCACCTCACCAGTCTTGCCGGGGGCACCCATTCTGATTTCCTCCGAATTAAGAGACACGGGAATTGGAGCCCACTGATCCCAAATCCTCTCTTCTGTCTAGGGAATCCTAGATCCTCTGATTGCATTCCTACGCATGCGACTCGACTGCTTGGCCATGTCCTCTTCGTAAGAATACTTAGAGGCCTACGTGAGATACAATCCACCAACGGCACCATGACACTTGCAGTATTCACCAACGGACTTGTATGTCTTCTTTAGCTCAAAAAACTCATTTATGAACTAGAAACGACAGTTCTCCATGATCCCGGCGACCTTGCTCTTCCCTATCTGGTATGCTCAACGACCTTTCATTGCGGCCAGCTCTCTCTCGCAAAGAGAATTCACTGCCATCTCACCCTTCAAGTGGGTGATCTCTTTCTTGGCCGTCTCGGCCTTGAACCGAGCTGTAAGTACCTCAAAACGAATCTCATTGAGAACCTCGTTTATGATAAGGAGACCCTGCAAAACTTTAGAGTTAGCAAAGTTTTGGCAAAAACCAGAAAATGTTTAAAATCAACGACTAACTCCGTTGAACACCCTCGATGCTTTCGCAAACTATGGCGACTCGACCGGCTCACTCTTGATCGGGGCCATCCCAAAGTCAAAGACGTTGTCGAAGTCGCCAAGAGTGTCGAATTATGGTGCATTGACCCGATCAGCACCATTTCCACTGGCTTGGCAATTAAAAAAAAGTGGAAGATTTAGTCCAAGGGAAACTCCAGCTCGTTGACGACATCTCCATCCTCTGTCCCGACAACGTGTTTGTCCTTAGAAGATCTTGACCTCTCCTTCAGAATTTCGAAAGAAACAAACTTTTCCATACTCGGCTCCGATTCTTGTTGAACTTATAGGTCGGCCTGAAGTCGAAAATGATGATACGCCACCTCAATACAAACTAGTCTCGGAGAAAAGTGACTCCAAAAATACGGGCCGCCCCGAGGAAGATCCATAACGACAGGCAAGTCCTAAGGAAATGGGGGCCAAGAATTAATAACTTTAAAACAAAGAAAGTAAGTGCGAGGTTAGATATCTTCAAAACTAAAACACTAATGGATATCTAATCAAGATACCCTTTCGGGCCCATTTACTCATAAAAATAGGAATGCAGTTTACCTCGATGGATGCACTCTCTATTCGCATGAAAAAGAACGCATTTGATACTCATGAAAATTCAAACAAAACCCCTTGATTGTCACCATATCGTTCCTCGGGGTCAAATGAAATCTGAGCGATGTTTTCTACCCCACTGGCTTTAGAAAACATGAAATAATCAGCATCGAGCCTCATGCCACGCTAGTAGCTGAAAGTATGCGGGTTAAGGTTTATGTTAATACAATCTATAACATTAATCCAACGAACTACTCTTTCCAAGAGGGGCCAATTGCAGTATTTAGGAATCGAATCCACAGAGAGTGAGGGTACACAATATATTTCTATAATTCTAATGGTTAAACTAGGCAAGCTATAAATTGAGGTTTTGATTGTAAGTTTATTAGAAATCGGAAATTATCTAAAATACCAAAATGAATGCAAATATGAAAACAGTAGATCTAGGGTTTCATGCAAGTGAATTATAATGGATAAGATGTAGACAATTATTAATATGCGAGAACAATAAATGTTAACTAGTCTGACCCCCTGTTGTCCCAACTCTCGTATGCATACAGAAAAGTATACCATATATCGACGGCTAAACCTGATGTCGATCGACGCTAATCAGACATGAAGTTTGTCCACTATGCTGATTAGACCAACTCTCGCATGCATCTAGCAATCTAGCTTAATGGAATCAATTCAGGCACACAACTTATTTTCGTAGTCGTCCATGTCCTAAGTTCAGATTCGTTGTTAGCTACTCTAGAATGCAAGCATTAAACATAATTCCAAAGATTGATATTAATTCGTCCTAGCAATCCTATTTTGCAGCTAATTCATAAATTCCATTATGAACCATAATTCCAACAGGTGTATCTATTTAAGCATATTAGTTGTCACAGAAAACCATAGATGAAATTGCAATAGAATAAATATAAAACTAAGGGATTTCCAAGAGGTCTCTGAAGGAATTCCTCTCTTCACTCCAAACTAAGAACAATGAATAGAGTAAATCTTAGAATAGTTCTTATCCGTCACCAATGGCTTAGAAAACATATAAATAGGGTTTTAGGTCGTCCATGGGTATTCTTGTAATTTGTGGTAGCTTCTGGGATTAAGTCAATCTTGAAATATACTCGGCCTGCGTTCTAGTATCACCTTCGACCAACATCAAGGCTGGGTCGTCGATCGACGTTCCTTCATATCCTAGACAGCTTCCTCTCGCGAGACAGACATACCACTATTCAGTAAAACGGGCATAAATTCTGCTACAAGATGCTGATTGACCTCAAACTTGTTGCATTGGAAAGCAAACTCAAAGCTATATATTTTCCCAAAATATGGGATCAACATAACTGTGGAAGTTTTTCCATCCATAGCTAAACATCTGATGCATCTGTGTAGTTCGGCATCTCAAAATGGTCCAAAAAGCTCCATGATCTCTATAATGCTCTAAAACATACATGGACCTGTAAAGACTTTGAAAACAGTCCATACACATACTAGACTTCAAATAGAGTCCAAATGAAGACCTAAAATTGGTAAATAACAAGGTATATCAACTCCTCCGAAATTAACCTTTTGCTTGTCCTCGAGCAAAATAAAGGTAGCCTGGGAAAGAGGTTTCAAAAGCAGGAACTCACATAATGAATAAGTATAACTATCACCCCTACTATATCGCAACCACATCAAATAATGCTAATCAAAGAGAACCTCTATATACCCTATTCTAGTATAGCAACCAAATTAATTATGTCAGCAACTCAACAAATATTAATTTGACTCACCCCTCTCCTAATCTCATTTCTTTGCATAAAAATAAAGTGCATGCTTTACCTTGGGCGTATCGATCAAAGAACACATGGTCACAAATCCTGCAAATCTGCATACACATATAAAGTCTTTCATGATCCATTTCTTCCCTCTTTTCTCCCTTCTCTGAATCTTTTTTAGATATCAAACTCAATGGACAACGATGCTGGTACAGTCCATCTTGCCATCATATTTTCGATTTCGTCTCTTTTTATTTTGTGGGCAAAGTGGTAGTCGAATAGTGGGGTCATCGAGAATGTACCTACCCCTTTGCATCTCAGAAAATCATCTCAATCTTTTATTTTTATAGATACTGAAGAGAGAGAGAGAGAAGGGAATCAGAAATACACAAACTAGTACCTTACAAACTTGCAAAAGGAATCCGATCCGATGTATGCCAAACCCCAAAGCAAGCAAAATATTCAGTATTAGGTTGGAGATCAGTTTTGGTTCCTTCAAACTTTCTTAGTAATTGATATCTAATGGCAGGATGATCCACTTTGGCATCTCTAGTAATCTCTGCAATCAACATGTCTAAGAACGATGCTATAGTGTGGTTAGTCAATAAAAAAAGACTGATCATAATCCCCTTCTTAACTCAATAAAATATTTTGGAAACTTAACAAAAAAAATCGCAAAATAAATAAAAACCATTAGCAAACCTCTCTAGACTTAAATAACACTGTCTGAACTGTTATCAAGTCTGGTTCGGTTAAGGGAAGACTAAATCATAAGTAAAAGGTACAGAGAAAGTCGAGGTTACCAAAATCTATAAGGAGTGTCGACCGATGGTGAGTGATGATTGTCGACGGATCGTAAACCATCCAAGCCGACGACCGATGGTGAAGTGTTGATGTCGACCGATGGTGATATATACACCTTGTTATTTACCAATTTAGACCATCATTTAAACCCTATTTGGAGTTTATTATGTGTGTCTAGCTTGTGTTTTAGTTACATAACATTGTACATGTTGGAGCATTTTGGAGGTAATGGAGCTTTTTAGAGTATTCAAAGGAGATATTAGTAGTTGTTCACGTTCAGCTAAGCAGGAGTCAAAGTCAAGCATGAAAATTGATCGACGGAGCATCCTTGTAGTCGATCGACGGAGCATCCTTGTAGTCGATCGATGGAGCATCCTTGTTGTCGATCGACGGAGCATCCTAGTTGTCGATCAACGGCCTACTCGCAGAGTATCGGTCGACTTCAAGCCTAAGTCAAGACAAATTACAAGAATGCCCCTGAACGATTTTTGACCTATTTTATAAAGGTTCTACTATTTTTTAGGCTGACGGGAGACCGCACAAAAGTATTACTTTACAGATTTTAGTTTTCTTAGTAGTTTATGGGAGAAGATCTAAACTCTTTCAGAGATTTATATTGGAAACCCACTTTTTGTTCTTTGCATTATATTATTCAGTTTATCAAGTTTTCAATAATTATGTATGAGTAATTCTCCTGTTAGATTTGGGGTTCATAATGGTATTGATCAATTAGACCCAAAATAGGATCTTTAGGATGAAGAATTATCAATCTTTGGAATTATGTTTAATGCTTGCGTTCTAGAGTACTTAACTAGAAACCTAAACTTAGGACATGGACAACTATGAGAGTAGGTTTTGTGCCAGAATTAATTTCATTAAGCTAGGTTGTTAGATACATATGAGAGATGGTTTAATTAACTTAGCGGACAAACTTCATGTCTGATTAGCGTTGATCGACACTCAACCTTAGCCGTCGATTGATGGCCTACTCCTTTGTCCGCATACGAGAGTTGGGACAAGAGGGGGCCAGACTAGTTAATTAATGTCCTCGCATATTAATAATTCACTGCATTCTATTCACTATAATTCACTTGCCTGAAACCCTAGATCTATCATTTTCCATATTTGAATCAACTTTAATATTTTAAGATAATTTATTTTTTGGATAAACTTACAATAAACCTTCCATTTATAGATTTTCTAGCTTAGCTATTAGGAATATACAAATATATTGTGGGCCATCTTTCTCTTTCTCTATGGATTTGATCCCTAAGTAATACAATTTGACCTCTTTTGGCCAGAGTAGTTAGTATGGTTAATTTGGTAGATTGTATGCTTTAAAATAAAACTTAACTCACATATTGTCAGTAGTTTCAGACATTTCTACTACTTCTTTGAACACCTAATGTAAGTAAATTAAAAACTGTATTTAATAACTAAATAATGAAAAACCAAATTAAAACTTACTACATATTGGGTTGTCTCCCACTTAGCGCTTATTTTTAGTCATTAGCTTGATGTTTCGAACTCTGAGTTAGTCAAGATGAAATTGGGAACTTGCTTCAAAACAATTACCAATGTCCAATATCTTCAACTTCGTCACATTTTTTGAGAAAGCCTTTATAGACTCTTCTCCTTTGTCTATCATCTCAGTAATAAGGAGTGATCGAAGCTTTGCAAATGGCTGTCAGAAGAATCTGCTGCGCACTTTGTATTTTCTGACATCAACTGAGGAGTGAGGAATCAATGATAACTAATAACCACCCTTGATCCTTTTTCTCTTCTTCCAATTCTTCCTCTTCTTTCCCCCCGACTTCTCTGATCTCGTGGGTTGCCTTCATCAAAAATATTTCGTTACACTTCATCAAACTTCTCAAGCTCTAATATGCCATGGGTGTCGATCGACACTTCAGTGATGGTGTCGATTGATGCTTCTTCTGTTGGGACATTATCGACGTCACTTCTATATTTTAACCCTCTTTGACAAGCTACTGCATACATATGATCATTACATAACCCATTGTAGGAAGCCATATGCAAACCTCTACCTGGTGGGATAGGAAACTGAACTTCAAAGATAGCGGATGGGACAGCAAACTTCACAGGGTCTTGTACCCTCTTCACTCTTTTGTGAAGACCAGCCACCTCTTCTACACAGATATGTGGTCTCTGATGTTTAGGGACAGCAGGATGTGAGGTCTCAGACTTGTGCACTCTTTACTCAGTCGGTTCCAGCTCAACTATATATCCTGGTAGCTCTTCCAATGGTGGGTGTCGATCGATGTCTGGTGGGCGGTGTCAATCAATAGAATCATTTGGGTGTCGATTGATGTTAGCCTTACGTGAAGTCTTCAGATATTTTCCCGAAGTGTGCTGATCGTCATCAAGATTTATCTCCAAGTCCTAACCCAAATTTTCGGGCTGTTTTTTCATCATCTAGCTCCAAGAAATCCTCTATGATCGACTGATCAAACTTCACTGTTGAGTCTGCGATGTCGTGAGAGCAACTCGGTCTTTCAGATATTTCAAGAGGTATTGATTGACAAAAGACCTATTTGTCATCGACACTGAGGTCTTAGTGTCGATCGATGTTGAGGTCGTGGTGTCGATCGATGATAAGGTCAGATCACTAATATCAGCTTCATCTGCTCTTCTTGGTTCTCCAAATCCATGATGTCCATCATCCTCTACCATATATATCATCATAGATTCCATCTAAACCTCTAGATTTTCTGAAGCATCATAGAGAAATTTGTCGAGGAAGGCGTTACTGATGTCATTCCAGGTAGTAAGGAACCCTGGCGGTAGCTCTTAAACAAATGAATTGCATCTACGGCAAGGGTGTATGGGAAGAGTTCGCATAAGTAGTTGTCTTCAGAGAATCCATTGAAGATAAATGATACAAATTCCTTAAACATGTCGAGTTGAGCCATTGGTTGCTGGTCAGAAAAGCCATGAAAGGGATGTTGTTCATTAAGAGTGATATATATATTGGTTTCTTCTCACAGTCATCCCTCTCAGCAACAGTAATAACATTAGGAACACAACCCTTTGTGTATAAATCATTTTTCATGTACTGTTGCGAGCTCGATTTTCTTTGTCTCTTAAGAACCCATTCTCATCAGCCTCAAGTATAAGCACTTATATTTCCTTGATCTTCTCGCAAGTGTTGTCGATCGATACCGAGGAGTCAGCATCTAACGATGCTTGGTTCAGGCTGTCGATCTCTGCCGCTTGGATGGTGTCGATCGATACTTCCCTCGTAGACTTACAGATCATGCATGAATCAGCAAAATCCTTCTTTGAAGAACCCAAAAAACTCTTCTCATTGCTTCATGGTAGTAATATGTATATACCTGAAAGACAAGAAAAAGAAAATTATTAGTAAATTGCAGTAATGAAAAAGCCTAGGCTAAACCTAGAAAATAAATCTAATGGCAATCGTTCCACCCCGGAAACGGCACAAAATTTGACAGCGTGAGGGTTAAGGTTTATGTTAATATACTCATCAAATTAACTCCACGAACTACTCTTGCCAAGAGAGGTTAAATTGCAGTACTTAGGGATCCAATCCACATAGAGCGAGGGCACACAATAGATTTCAATAATTCTAATGTTTAATCTAGGCAAGTTATAAATAGAGGTTTTGATTGTAAGCTTATTAGAAATAGGAAATTATTTAAGATAATAAAGTGAATGCAAATATGGAAAAACGGTAGATCTAGTGTTTCAGGCAAGTGAATTATAATGGATAGGATGCAAGGAGTTATTAACATGCGAGAACAATAAATGTTAACTAGTCCGACCACCTCTTGTCCTAACTCTCGTATGCGGACAGAGAAGTACACTATCGATCGACGGCTATTTCATGATGTCGATCAATGCTAATCAGATAGGAAGCTCGTCCACTATACTAAATAGACTAGCGCTCGTATGCATCTAACAACCTAGTGATACGTCCTAGATTCGGAAAGGATCACTCAAACGGTTCGAAGGATATGAACTCGCCAAGAAGGGAGAACTGATGGGTTGAATGATGACACAAAGGGTTGCGGATGGCCCGATGATACTACCAGAGATTCGTCGTTGCTTGATGTGACGCACAAGTCCAACGAACGAAGGTTTGTTTACTCGGAGATAACCTCACCAAGAAACAGAAATGTTCTAAGCAAAGAACAAAGAGATAAACTCAAATAAAAAAAAAGAAAATTGATTGATTTCTTTCTGTAGAAAGATTACATATTTATAGTAGCAAAGGCATATGAAAAGACTTAGAATTTTGTGGAAAAACATGCATAGAAAAATGCAAACAAAGACTTGACTAAATTATTGTTTTGACTGCAACTTGGACTACCTCTTGATATAGCCACGACCAGAACTTTGAAAAGTGAAGAATATGCTCCTGATATGTTCCAAGACATGTACCTTTGAGGCCTGGTCGAAATCCATCTTTTCCCTTAGCCAATATTTTATCGGTTTCTCCATTTGGCCTAAACAAGTCCGTTTTTGAATATTTTCGAAACCTATCAAGCCCAATTCTTTCTTGGACATTTGAATCATGAATAATATCTTTTTTCATGATTGAATTGGTCGTTGGTCCATCAGAAATAAAGTTAGCCATTTTCAGTTTCTCGGGTGGTCGTACCAGCTCGGAAGATCGAACTAGCTCGCTCAGCTCGTCCAATTGAGTGTCAATCCAGCTCAGCTCGCCTAGGAAAGTGTAATTCCAGATCACTTGAGTATTCAGCTCATCTAAGTGTCAATTACCTCATCCAGCTCCAAGGCAGTGTCGGTCCAGCTCACCTGAATGCGCACATGTCTGAATTCGCGAGAACTGAAGATCACCTGGTTTGTAAATGACATAACTCCCATATCTGAACTCCTTTTGATCTGATTCTTCTTCAAGTAGCTTCATAATTGAGTTGAAAACATTCTCCAAGTAATTTCATGCGTAGAACCCTCGTCGTTTGAAAGATATGAGTCAAACAATGAGCATATATCTTTACTGCTTCCCATGATCAAGTCATGCGTGTCTTTTTTGCCCGGTGTCCTATCCAAGGGTGAATCATTCCCTCCCTCTTGAAAAGGATTTGACTTCAAATCCGTTTTACCTGTATCAAAAGAAAATGACTCAGACAAAATGGATTTTAAAATCATGTAAAATTCAATGAAGGAAAATTTTGGACAGAAACTTCCTTGGAGTTTCGAACTTGTTTTCCTCAAGTACTTCCAGTTCCAAGTTTCTGTCTTATAAGACATTTTTCGTTCTCCTGTGCTTGCTCTCCTTGGGAATTGCTCATGACTATCTTGTTCTTTCAAAACAACTAGAGAAACCACATCAAATCTGCGAAAGAAATAATCAAAAGATTTCTCTATCCTTAAGATATCGAAAACATGATTCAAGCTCTTAGGGTAATCATCAAGCACGTGAGTAAGCATTAAGCAAGAAAAATGAGTGCAAATCATTGGTTTACTTGTTTTAAAATCAAACAAATCTGTGAAACCGATAGGAAAAGAATGAGAAAGTGCTAATTTCGAATTCTTCTCAACATGAACGAAATCAAATTGATTCTCTGGTCTAAACAGTTTCGAATCATGCTTTTTCCAAATGCAAGTTTCTTTCAATGCACAGCTCAATGAAAACAAATCATGAAAAGATTTATGAAAAACATTTTTGTACCAGGTAAAGGTCTGTTCTTGAATAGAAATCCTTGTGTTAACAACGTTTTTATGATGAGCTGAGACAATCAACTCATGATCCTTAAATTGCTTTCACAAGGATTTGTGCTTTTGGTTTTCTTTCAATTCATCAGAATGAGAAGAAGGAAGAAAACACTTAATCTCCATGAGCAATTCCTTGGTGATTTGATTCCTGGCATGACACTTAACAGATTTATCAGCACAAATAAAGCTAAAAGCTTTAGAATTACCTCTCGTTTCTTGGCTAAGTGATGAAATTTGTTCTGTCTTTGGTCTAGCCGATTTTTCCTTAGAATAAATTGGCTTTTGGCTCAGTGCTTCAGATATTGAGAATGTGGACGTGTGTATGCTCTTGCTGTAGCTCTCCTCCGAGGCCTGAAGTGATGGTAACAACCTTCTCTCGCAGTCATCATAGCATCGGTTTCTACTGAACCGACCAGCAAGCTCTCTAGGCCGTTGGAAGTTTCTGTGATTATCACGCCTACAACCATGATATGCTTCATCCCCCAAGTACATGAATTTCCAAATCTCAGGCTGATGATCTCGGTTAATGCTTTCACTTTTCTGAGGCTGAACATGTTTATCCTGGACACTCAAAACAAACATTAAAATACCAGGATCATATGTGCAAGAGATGTGTTTGTTCAAATCAGATATCAAAGTCTAGTTCCAAAGAACATGTAGCACATATTTCAACCTTTCAAAATGCACATCAAAATAAACATTATAGACCAGAATGGTATCAAGGCATGAAATAATATTGAGCATCTTCAAAACATGTCTATCCTTCTCAAAACCAGAACACAAAAGAGTAAGTTCAAATTGAGAAACACTCAACAAAAGCTCAATACGTTTTTCAAAGAATGTGTTGTAAACCAAAATATCACCAAAGCTCAAAATATTATAATTCTCAAGCAGTGATCTCAACACAAGCCAATGTCTATCAGTTTCAACACACAAATTATCAGGCTTCAGAACAGTTTCACAAAAATCGGATTTAACTCTAGGTGATTGCTGTGCCAGCAAAGTCTTAAGCATGAATTCGTCCAAGGCACAAAAAGATGCAAACAAATTACCAGTGATCAGTGCATGCCTATAAGAACTCAGATTTAAGCCATATTCTTTGAAGACAAATTAATCAAACGATTTTCTAACAAAGAAAACCGGCTGTTGCAAATCCAACTCTAATGACTTTTCAAGATGATCAAAACCTTTGCTATGTTTGAAAAACTGATAAAAACTCAAAACAAGACCAGAATTGATGTCATTGCCAAGTTGAACACGTTTTTGATCAAAAATTTCATTAGGTTCAAACACTTTAAAAGAATTAAACATGTTTTCGAAAACAGAATCTGAAACACAAAATTCTTTTACTTTGTCAAAACCAAAATGTTTCACATCTTGAAAACTGATCTTAACAAACAATTCAGGCAGAGAATTAATCAAATCAGATTCCTCACAGTGCTTTGTGAACAAAGGAGTATGAGCTGTGCCGGGATCAAAGGAAAGACGGTTCTCCATGTTGTTGGATGTTATGCTTGATTCTTCCTCATCAGAGATTGGACCAAGTTCGTCTTCCTCATCAAATATGGGACCTAGATCATCGTCCTTGTGTCTCCTACTGTCAAGCAGTGGTCCTTGATGTGGGTAGTCGAATGGCTCTTCCTCAAAATCCTGTGAAAGTAGAACAAGACTACTCAGATGCTCCGGTTCAGAAGACGTTAGTCCATTAGTTTCTTCATCATCAAACATAAAATCAGGTTTTGGAGAAGGAAGATCGCATTCATCCTCACAAATGATCAAACTTTCCAAAAGCTCTTCATCATATTCATCAAAAATGGGTAAAGAATCTGAAAAATATCTTAGCTCTTCAAAGTTGTTTTCATATTTACCTTTGGGTTCTTCACTGGTGAATATTGATGATTCAGCTACTGGTGCACGTGTGGTTGTGCTCTTCTTTTGGATCTTGTTGACGTCCTTAAGGATTTTCATCATCTCTTTCTCAAAGTTGTCACAGATCTCTTGGACATCAAACCGACGAAAAATCCTCCTTTGATCAGCCTCATCTCTAGATGGTTTGAACTGCTCTTTACACCTCATTTTTGGCATCTTATGTGGTTTTCTTAGGGTTGGGATTTCCTGTACAGTAACAAACTCATCAAAAATATTCAACAAATTTTGAGATGAAGTTTGAGAAATAGCTTGTCGTTTGGATGTTTCTTTGCCACTTTTCTTGTGAAGACCAAACATCTTTATCCTGAAAATTACTCAACACAAAAGGTTAGCAGATAAAAATCCTCACTCTCTCAAGTGTTTAATCTCACCCACTCAAGTGTTTCTCTCATATTTTAGTAGTCACTCAAGAGTTTCTTCTCAAAGTTCTAAGAGAACAAACCAAGTTTCCCAATGGGGTTTCCAAGCAAACAAACAATGAGATGAGATAGGAAGATAAGAAATTTGGGTTTTGGAATCCGCTTTAACCTCCTCAAAGGCCGGATTTCTCCTCGACCGGCAGGCTTTCCCTTCCACCACCAAACCACAAATCAGATTTTTCGAATTTTTTTTGACTCTTTTTTTTCTTTTCTTTTGATCTTTTTCTTTTATATATAGTGGATGGTAATGAGGGTCCCAGATTCAAGATATAAAGAAGAAGAAGTGTTTGAAGAAATTTAAATGGAAGATGAGAAGAATGGATAGATGATACCGATTGAGTGGCTCTGATACCACTTGATACGTCCTAGATTCGGAAAGGATCACTCAAACGGTTTGAAGGATATGAACTCGCCAAGAAGGGAGAACTGATGGGTTGAATGGTGACACAAAAGATTGCAGATGGCCCGATGATACTACCAGAGATTCGTCGTTGCTTGATGTGACGCACAAGTCCAACGAACGAAGGTTTGTTTACTGGGAGATAACCTCACCAAGAAACAGAAATGTTCTAAGCAAAAAACAAAGAGATAAACTCAAATAAAAGAAGAAAATTGATTGATTTCTTTCTGTAGAAAGATTACATATTTATAGTAGCAAAGGCATATGAAAAGACTTAGAATTTTGTGGAAAAACATGAATAGAAAAATGCAAACAAAGACTTGACTAAATTATTGTTTTGACTGAAACTTGGACTACCTCTTGATATAGCCAAGACCAGGACTTTTAAAAGTGAAGAATATGCTCCTGATATGGTCCAATACATGTCCCTTTGAGGCCTGGTCGAAATCCATCTTTTCCCTTAGCCAATATTTTATCGGTTTCTCCATTTGGCCTAAACAAGTCCGTTTTTGAATATTTTCGAAAACTATCAAGCCCAATTCTTTCTTGTACATTTGAATCATGAATAATATCCTTTTGCATGATTGAATTGGTCGTTGGTCCATCAGAAATAAAGTTAGCCATTTTCAGTTTCTCGGGTGGTCGTACCAGCTCGGAAGAACGAACTAGCTCGCTCAGCTCGTCCCATTGAGTGTCAATCCAGCTCAGATCATCTAGGAAAGTGTAAGTCCAGCTCACTTAAGTATTCAGCTTATCTAAGTGTTAATTAGCTCATCTAGCTCCAAGGCAGTGTCGGTCCAGCTCACCTGAATGCGCACATGTCTGAATTCGCGAGAACTGAAGATCACCTGGTTTGTAAATGACATAACTCCCACATATTAACTTCTTTTGATCTGATTCTACTTCAAATAGCTTCATAATTGAGCTGAGACCATTCTCCAAGTAATTTCATGCGTAGAAGCCTCGTCGTTTGAAAGATATGAGTCAAACAATGAGCATATATCTTTACTGCTTCCCATGATCAAGCCATGCGTGTCTGTTTTGCCTGGTGTCCTATCCAAGGGCGCATCATTCCCTCATTCTTGAAAAGGATTTGACCTCAAATACATTTTACCTGTATCAAAAGAAAATGACTCAGAATAATGCTCTTAGCCATCAATAATGCTTAGCCATCAATAATGGCTTATAAACACACATAAATAGGGTTTTAGGTCATTCATGGGTATTCTAGTAATTTGTGGTAGCTTCTGGGTTTAATTCGGTCTTGAAATCCATTTGGAAATCATGCATAACTTCTGCTACAGGATGCTGACTGATATCAAACCGGTGGCATTGGAAATCTAACTCAAATATCTATCTAGTGTAAAAATTATGGGCTCAATCTAACAGTGGAAAGGTCTTCATCCATAGCTAAACATCTGACGCGTCTGTGCTGTTATGCACCTCAAAATGCTCCAAAATGCTCCATGATCTCCATAATGCTCCAAAACGTACTTGGACCTGTAAAGACTCTAAAACACAGTACAAACACATATACTATACTCCAAATAGTGCCCAACTAATGGTCTAAACTGGTAAATAACAAGGTAATCAGTAGCTCATAACCAAAATCATGATAAGATTTTGAAAACTGGTAGGAGTGATCTGGCTTATTGACACTCCAAACTGATCCAGGACTTGAACGTTTACCCCCAGGATGGGAAACCACAAACAGCAACGCAGAAGAAAAGCTTTGTAACATGTGAAGTAACCATCCAGAGGAGCATCTGGACATTCTCCAGACCTTAAAAGTCGAAACTCAACCGAGTCTGGGACATGCATAAACTTTGGATGACGTCGAGGTACGAAGGAAAACTGTGACTCGGTAAACCAGGGGTTCTTTTGGTACAAAGTGGGGAAGGATACAATGACTCATGTGGAGGAGCCTTTAAATCGCATGTAGCCAGCCAATACGCATCGGCTTCCGCAGGATCAACAGAGTGTGCCACAGATTTGACTTTCACGGCAACTTCACCATCCTGGGTACGAAGTATATTGGGGTCGAAGAAAGAAGGAAAAGCCTTGGGTGAAGCTTTCTAGCTTGAAGACATGATCAAGAAATATAAAAGAAAGAAATGAATAGAAAGATTTTTCTACCTTAAGAGAAGTTCTTGTGGAATGAAGCAAGTAAAGAATTTTAAAACTTACTCCACATACTTATAGGCAAGAAAACTCACTATTCACCATCGGACGGACTTTCAGCCATTTATTCCGCATAACTCATTTAACCTGTGTAACCGCTCGCAAGAACGTCATGATTCTAACAAGCTAAGGGGGCTAAATGTTGGGGTCCAAATCGGTCATGATGGAATCAATGTTTGATGGAGAATTGGACGGTGACAGTTCAATCGACATACCCAAATCGCCTAATGGCGAGTTAGACATTGACCATCTAACTCGACATCAGGCGAGTTGGGCTTGGTCCGTTCAATTTCCCATCGGGGAGGTTAGACACGGTTGTTTTAGTCATTTCATTGCTCAATTGTCATTTCCGATAACTTTCTATCGAATCCTTTTTGATTTGTACAAGATTCTAGTTGTGGTTTCCCGCGCTTTCTGATGGCGAGTTGAACTGTCACCGTTCAGCTCGCCATCAGGCGAGTTGAGACTGACCATCCAGTTCGCCTGGTGGCAAGTTGGACAGTCCCCGTCCAACTCGCTATCAGGCGAGTTGGGGATCAGCCCATCCAGCTCGCCTGATGGTGAGTTGGACTGTCCCCGTACAGCTCACCATATGGCGAGCTGGATCAGCTCATCCAACTTGCCTTATGGCGAGTTGGATCAAGCACATCTAGATCGCCATCAGGCGAGTGGGATCAGTACCATCCATCTCGGTTATGATCAATGCCTCTTTGGACCTCTATCACACTGTCTCTTGTTTTCTCGTATGAATTAAAATTGTTCGTATAAAACGGCAACGGTTGACTTAACATCAAAGTTGCGTCAACTATACGAGTAACTTCGACTATTTATAAAATAGATGTTGTACCAAAGGTTTTCTCTTAAAGAAATCGTAAAAATATTTTAAGTTGAAAAACGGTCCGAAAAGGTCTAAAACGCGGCTAAAAACCCACTTACGATTTTAGACAAGATTGAGCTCAAGGATACTATGACGGTTTCTATATTGTTCTTAGGAGAAGATAAATGTCAAGTCCGAAAGATAAATAGTTAAGTTTCAGGGGATAATCATGAAGATCAAAGAAAAAAGAAATATTTACGCAGAGCGATAAACACAACTCAGGGGAAGAAAAGAAAAGAGGAAACCACCTCAGAGAGGAGTATATAAGGAACGCCAAGGCTAAATAAGGAGGTACACGAAACAGACATCAAACTTAGCACTAAAAGCGATTTAGGTAATTTCCGATTTCTATTCTCGGACTGCGACTCAATTAGGTTAACAAGTCTTAGGTGGTTAGAACTAGGGAATTCGGCAACAGCTCTTGTGGCCGAAGATTTGCCTGTGGCAATGTTCATTCACGAATTCATAATAAGATCTTCTTTGCTCTCGTTTGTTTTTATCGATTATTTACTTTGTCTGTTTTTATTGTCTGATTGATTGACGTTTGGCTTAGCTGAAATCCAGGACTTTTGGGAAAGTTATGATTTCTTAACTTTCCTTATTTTACGGAAATCGACAGTGAGAATTTCGGTTCCCACAAACACAATATCAGTAATTCCTCCCCCAAACTCAAACAACACTGTCCATATTGTTATACAGTCCAAGAATGGTGGGAAATAGATCATATGTAAAAATTTAACATGAAGAAACACTCGTACATGCCATCTGGATTGAGTGACGATCGATATAGTTAAGTGGAGATCGATGCTCGTGATGTAGTGTCAATCGACGCTGGCCAGATGTCGATCGATGCTGGTATATCAACTCACTTTCCTCGTTTTTTTACCTCAAATAAAAAACCAAAAATTAGCAAAAGACAAAAATTAATTTTAATTTGAAACTTACCTAACAGTGGGTTGGCTCCTACTCAGTGCTTCTTTTCAGTCATTAGATTGACTTTGAAGCTCATGTTTGGTCCGACGAAGATTGGGAACTTGCTTCAGTCTCCTATTCATGAAGTCAATAAATATTTTTGCAGAAGCTTCTCCTTTCTCTTTTAGCTCTTGAGTAACAAGCACTCAAATCTTGGAAAAAAATCTTCGAACCTCCTATGTTGCGCACTCTGTACTCAGGTACCCATCTGAGCAAGTCTGAGGAACCAGTTCCAAGAAGCCAACATACTTCTTTTTTAATCTTCTGCTTCTTCTTCCTCTTTCTCCTCTTTCACCCAGACTTGGTGGTTTTTGTCGCTGTTTGCTATGATACCCAAGGGGTGTCGATCGACGCCAAAAGGTTTGTATCAATCGACACTGATATTAAAGGAATGCTGTCTGCATTGCTTGTATCACTTAAGCCTCTCTGAGGTGTATTTGTAGGTAAAACATCATAAGATACTTCAGTGTACGGATCTAGATTCACTCCTTTAGCTAGAAGGACTTGACTTTCAATTTAGATATAAGGCAATGGACCACAAGCTTCTCAGTGTTGGGTGGTTTTGTTAGTATCTTCAGGTCTAAATCTGGTGTCCTAGCCTCATTATACGATGCATTGATCTCTTCCATGGTCTCTCTAGAGTTCTCAAATAATTGAAAGAAACAAAAGTCTTTGCAAGCATCTTTAAAGAAACACCTTCAGGTATCATCTTCATTATCATGTGAAATTCCAGCCAACTCCTTTTCTTTTATAAGTGGTTTCATATGCTTGGGACACAAGGGTATGGGATCTCAGCCTTATACACTCTTTCCACAATTTTTCTGGTCTCAGTTGCATAAATAAGCAATGTATCCATCAACAAGTGTCTATCGATTCTCTGCTTCTGTGTCTAGTCTGCAATGTAAAGAGGACAACTTGATTTTTTGACGCTCTTAAGGGGTATCAACCAGCACCAGGAGTTTGTATCGATCGACAATGAGCTTTGATCACCAGTACCAGCTTCTTCTATTGTGTTCAGATCTCTAGATCTTGGCTTTTCATCACTATTAACCATAGTGCGGTTTTTGAGTGTCTAAGAGTTTTTTTATGACTCTTTGCATCCTCAGCAATCTGTTGAACATGAATATCCAGCTTCTTGACATAAGTGTTCAAAGCTTCAATTTTCCCATCCAGCTCAATTTAAATAGAATCTAGCTTCTCTCCAAATCATCCAGACATCTTATGTTGACCTTCTACAAGTTGTACTAGCATAGATTCCAACTTGCTCAAATGAGGTGCTGCAGCACCTTTGGGAAAGATAGTGAGGAAGGTCTTTTTGAGTTCATCCCAGGTAGTGAGAGATCATGGCTGCAGTTGCTGGAGACACCTAGACGCATACCCGAAAAGAGTGTAAGGGAAAATCTTGAAAGTATGGATCCTTCTGATACTACATGCCCATCATTACTCGATACTCGATACTATATCCTCAAATTCTTCGATGCAAGAAAAGTGCTCAAATTACCCTAGAGCTACTGATTACTCTCTCAAATAAGAGGTTCAACTATAGTACTTAGGGATCAAATCCACAGAGAGTGAGGGCACACAATAGACTTGATAATCAACTTAGTTATGCTAGGCAACTGTACAAACTTTAAGAACTAGTGAATCAGGAATGAGTTGGTTGTAAGCAATAAAGAAAATAGCTAGATCTATGGTTTTCAGGTAGTGAATTATGATGTATAGAAGCCAATGGGTTTTTAATCGTAGAACAAGAATTTAATAAGTAAAGATATAATTAATATCTATATATGGCTAAGCTCAGAGTCTACAACATCGTATGCAAATTCAGAATGACGATCGATCGATGGTATGCAAACAACATCGAATAATGGCTTTCTTAGTCAAGCATTTAACGATCAGATTCGATAAGTTCAGTCAGAATTACTATAATAATATCTCGAATATCCGTAGAAACTTAGGCTCAACAGGATTAGTTAAGGTAAAGATCCTACTCTCGAAGATATCAATTATCCTAATATCAGGGTTCTAGTTAGCTACTCAAGAACACAAGCAATAAGCACAATACTGATGATAGATCTTTAATCACCCTAGCAGATCTATTTTTTGGCTAAGCCGTCAAAACCATTAATAAACCCTAAATATAACAAGAGATCTACTCAGACATAGCTAAGAAGAACATAATCATAAACATAAAATAATACATAAGATTATGGATATAAAATAGGGGTTGAAATACAAAGCTTGAAAGAAGTCTTCATCTTCTCCCCAAAAACTACTATGTTTCCGATTAAAATCTCTAAACTTGTAAAAGAGCTTCCTTTGAATAAAACACAAGCAAAGACATATACACTAGGTAAAACTTGTCCAGGGGCAAGCTTGTAATTTATGTGACTTGGTCGTTAAGTCGGGTACTCTTTGAATTGGGCTTCTGCATTTTGAGTGTTGATCGACGACAAGGATGCATAGTTGCTCGAGGTAACTCTTTATCTCGACTCGTACATTGCTGATTTTGACCAGCTACGGGGTTTCTCTCTCCTTGAGCTCCAGAAAACCTCATAATCTCTATAATTCTCCAATATGCACCTAGACCTGAAAAGACTCTAAAGCACATCCTAGACACACGTAAAAGACTCCATATAGGGCTTATAACATGGTCTAAAAGTGGTAAATATTAGGACCTATCAACTCCCCCACCCTTAACCTTTTTCTTGTCCTCAAGCAAAACAAGGGTATAACTGTCGAAGGGGATTGAAAAAAAAATCTCTAGCTCATCATTTTCACCTTTACTATGTTGCAATCACATCAAACAAGTGTTAATCTTAGAGAAACTTTATATACCTTATCCTAGTTTAGAAACCAAATCCATTCTACCAACAACTTAGCAAATACTAGTATGACTCACCCCTCTACTAACCTAATTTCTTGCATAAAATAAAAGTGCAGGCTTTACCTTGGGAGTACCGATCAGAGGACACATGGACTCTTACCCTTGCAAGTATTTGAACACACATACAGTCTTCTCTGATCCCTTTCTTCCCTCTTCTCTGAATCTCTGTATATTCTTTTTTTTTAAGTTCAATGAATCAATGATGCTGATACATCCATCTTGTTCATCTTTCATTTTTTTCTCTCCTTTTTATTATTTCCGAAAAGGTATAGGCGAATAATAGGGTCACATGTAATTTACATATCCCTTGCTTCCACAATTTGTGATCATTTCTTTCTGAATTAAAATAATGGCGTCATTGGTAATTTACCTACCCCTCTGCATCTTTCAGGAAAGCATCTCAATCTTTTCTCTATAGGTGTCGAAGAAAGAGTGAGAAGGGAATCAGAAGCACACAGACTTTTACTTTCCAAACTTGCAAGAGGAATCCGTTCCAATGTGTGCCAAACCCCAAAGCAAGCAAATAAGTACGTATTAGGTTGGAGCTTCGGTTCTTTCAGAATTTCTAAGCAAGTTTGATATAGTGGCAGGATAATCCACTTTGGTATCTCTAGTACTCTCTACAACTAATGCATCTAGAGCGGTGCTATAGAGTGATTAGATAATAAGTAAAAATTTAAACTGATCATAATCCCTTTCTTGACTCAATAAAACACATAAGAATTAAACTCAAAATAAAAAGCAATATTAGTAAACCTCCTCCGAGACTTAAATAACATTATCCTTAGTGTTATACCCTCTTAGTTAGGTGGAAAAATTAAATCATAAGTAAAACCTTACGGAAAAACTCGATACCCGACTTTGTAGTTACTGTCGACCGATGGTAAGTGATGGAGATCTACCGATGGTTGTGCACTATCGTCGACTGATGCTAGTTCTTGATATTCCTTTTTTGAACTACAAATAAAGAAAATACGAAAATTAGTAAAATCATGAAAATAAAGTGAATTTTAAACATACCTAACATTGGGTTGCCTCTGACTCAGCGCTTGGTTATAGTCTTCAGTTTGACGTTTAGCACTGTACAGACTAAGATGAGGGTAGAGTATCACTTGTTGAAAAACAAGTGTCCATATCTTTTTAGCACCTCTGGTTCTTTGGTTTTCCATGTTCTCCTTGGTGATCTCAATTTGACTCATCCCCTCTTGAAAGTTGTCAATTCGTTTGTGTAACCAGTCAATCCTGTTATCTGTGGCTATGGATATTTCATCCAATCTCCTCGATATATCTTCCATCATCATGTCTTGAGATGCATAAACTCCATCAATTTTATCTTCTAACAACTTCTCAGTTACCAGCCTCAATCTAAATTGTCTGCGTGAAGCGTCGATCGATGGTCGTGCATGTATGTCGATCAATGGGTGATGAGTAGAGTCCATCTTGTTCTTCATCTCTTCCATGAATGTGGTTAACCAGCTGATACTGTTTTTGAATTGGTAATAGATGTCATCAATTCTCTTGTAATAGTCGTCCATCAAAATTTCTTTTTTCTCAGTAGATTCCTTGTACTATGTCATCTACTTCTGCTATGTTGTTGTACTCAGTTGATGGCCTGGTCTTCTCAAAATATTCTTCATACTCTGGCAAACAGAGACTAGTGTGTCCAACAATGGCTGTGTTCTGAAGAATATCTCTGATGTCTTCCTTGACATTTTGATGATTTTCGCATCTATAGCTCGTGCATTGCCATATTTGTCTCTGTAGACACCATATTCATCTCTTTCTTCCCCGTAATCAAAATTTTCTGGATCAAACACTTCAGGTTATGATCTGTAACCAGCAAAGTCTTCTGGTAGGTGAGTGTCGATCAACGGCAGCAGTAATGCGTCGATCGATGCGTTGTTTTTTCTGCAGGGTTGTGATGTTGTTGTTGTCTAAAGATATTTCCTTATCCATTGGCCACTGGGAGTATGTCTGCTACATCCGCTTTAGATACATTGAGAAATATTCCATCCATTGCTCTTGCATATTCTTCTGGATCCCTCATAATTCTAAACTCATTTGGCCTGAGATAACCGTAACCTTTATTGCATTTTGAAGGATTAGCGTCGATCAATGGTATTGGGACACCATCGATCGATATCGTGTTCCAGGTTCCATCGGATCCTCTGAAATTTCCAGCCTCCTGTAGTGCAAGAGCACTGTACTCGATTGCTTCTTCTTCAAGATAGGAAGTGTCTTAATCTGGGTCAGCCATGTCATTCCCTAGATCAGGGTCGTCGATCGATGTCAAAGGGTGGGTGTCGATTGACTGTTGATAAACAACATTGATCGATTGTATGGGCTGGGTGTCGATCGATGCTCCATCATCTGACTCATTTTCTTGCTCAAAATGACAGAAACATGTGGCCACCAGTCATGGTTCACAAACCTAATCAATGAGAGAAGTCTTGGTTCTAGTTTGAACATGTTCATAGTAATAATTTTGATAAATATGAGATAGATACAAATTTTTTGTCTTCATCTCGCATATTGCTCCTACCGTGGCCATGAAAGCTCTTCCAAATAGCAGGGATACATTTTGTTCCACTTGGACTTCCAAGACATGAAAGTCTACCAGAATTAGGGCATCACTAATTTGAAATGGAGGTCTTTGACTATGCCTCCAGAATTTAACTTAGAGCCATCCACAAATGTGAATGAATCACTAGAAGGTTCCACCTTTAAGTTGAGAACCTCTACCATGATTCTTGGCATAATGCTTACTAAAGAACCGGTGTCGCAGAGTGCATGAGGGGAGTCATGTCCCATGATGTTACAGGAAACCACAAACTTTCCCGGGTCTCTTCTCTTCTTCAACTTAAACCTCTACTTTATCTTCACCCGTGGATGATTAAACATTCTTTCAATGTCTCATCAGTCTCCTTGTTTTCTTTGAAGAACATCCTAAATTTGTGAGTGTAATAAGTTTCCTTGAATGGGGTTTCTAATGGAATTCTAAGGACTCTCTTGGTAAAGTTATCTCTCTTTCTCATTAGCTTCCCTTCTAAAATACTTATGGGTCTTCTTATTTCTTCTAGTATGTCTATCCATAGATTTCTCAATTATCTTCTGGGATTGGGTAGGGTGGGGGTCGAGTTCCTATGAGTATATATAAGGCTGAGGTCCATGCTTGGCAGCCGACATACTTCTGTTTTGATCGTCCGTCGATCGACGATAATGTCCGACTGTTGATCTATGTCCATCTCTACATAAAAGAATTCTTCAGGTACCGTTGATCGATGGTTAGCTTGGGCTGTCAATTGATGGTTAGCTTGGGTTGTCGATCGATGGTCGTTTGAACATGGCAGGGGACTCTCCCGAATTTCTTCCTCATGATCCCTAACCTCTTCCACAACATGCCAAAAATAATCATCAAAGATGGAACTGACGTGATGCTTCTGTCCAGCCTCAATCTTTTCCTTGATCAAAGCTTCTTGTCTCCTCACAGCCTCACTGGTCTGAACAACTTGACTCCCTAGCCTCTTCATATGGGTGTTGGGAGGTCAAATGTTTTTTGAGATTGGTATACACAGCATGAATATTTCCACGGAAGTCTACTATCATCATCTGTTGTCCTTCCAGAACCTTGTCAATCATGGTCTCAATCTTGTTCTCCTGGGTATCTGATGGGGTGTAGGGTCTCTGCTTCTGTGATCTTTGGTTATAGCCACTCCTCTGACCATTTCCCTAAGAGTTTATGTTGCTATGGTTCCCATATCCCTGGAATCCATTTCCAACAAAGATCACATATTCTTCTTCACCTTTCTGTTTGTCAAATCCTATAGCTTCTACACCCTCTGCAAAGCTAACATGCTTCTTCAGAAACTTCTTAACTCTATCCAACTTGGCTTTTACTTCTTCCTTCTGGTCCTTGGTAAGTGTAGGAGTCAAATTTCTCCTCGCATGATCATTGTTATTGGTGTTGTTGCTAGCTTCCAAATTCTCTATCAATCTAGTAGCTTTTGCATGACTCCTAGTGCAGAAATTTCCTTCAGTGGTTGTGTTAAAAGCTATCTGGTATGACAAATCAATACCTTTAGAGAAAGTGCTGAAAATTCGCACTTCATTGAATCAATGGTGTGGAAAATGTCTTTGGTAGGATTTGAATCTAATTCAGGAGTTTCTGAAAGACTATGCAGGCTTAAGTGTGAATGTAGCAATTCTTCTCCTCAAATCCTTAACTCTGGCATCATCAAAGATATTAAGCAGGAAGGCATTTTTGACGTTTGTCCAGGATGTAAGAGATCCTGGTGGTGTGTGTCTCGTCACCCATAGGCGACAAGACCTGGTGATGGGCTCGTCGCTTGTGTGCAACGAGTCGCAGTACTTGTCTCGTCGCCCACCGTCGACGAGATTTGGTGACGGTCTAGTCTCTTATGACCGACGAGACTTGGTGATGGTCTAGTTTCCCGTGGGCAATGAGACTTAATGACGATCTTATCGTCTGTGGGTGATGAGACTAGATGACGGTCTTGTCTCCCGTAGGAGACGACACGTGGTACATGTCTCATCACCACAGGCGACGTGACTTGATGACAGTCTTGTCACCCATGGGCGACAAGACTTGATGACAGTCTCGTCCCATGTGGGTGACGAGACGTGGTACGTTTCTCATCACCCACGGGTGACGAGACTTGGAGGCGATATGGTGGCTCTATGAGACGTTCAGGCACGTTAGTTTCTCATCTTATCATCTTTTTCTAGAGGTTGTTTTACAAGACATCGAGGTAGAGTTCATTACTTTGATTCTATGAATCTTACAAGGTTTTAGTTCTAGCTTGCTTCTTTACTTCAAAGAGAGGAAATGTGTTTGTGGTGGTTTCTAGACATTGATTCCATCGTGCCAATTTTGACCTCAACAATTAGCCCTAGAAGCTTTCGAGAATCGTTGTGATATCCGTGCGAGGTGGTAGGCATGTTAGATAAGTTAGGCAGAACTAATGGCTTAAAGGTTGAGGGTGAACAGTAGATTTCTTTCTCTATAAGTATGTGGAATGAGTTTTCAAATTCCTTACTTACTCACTTCCACAAGAAACTTTCCTTGATGTAAAGAATATTTTTCTCTCTTCTTCTCCCTTTGTTGTTTTGATTATGTCTTCTAGTAAGAGAGTAGGTTAGGATGTCTTGCCTTCCTCTCTCCCTCCTGAGAGCTTACGTGCTCAGGGTGATGAAGTAGCTGCAAAAGCCAAGTTCATACCACATTCATCGACCGTAAATAGGTTGCGTATTGGCGTGCCACTTGCGAAATGGAATCGCCCCCACATGAGTCGTGGTACCCATCGAGACCCTGCTCTAGTGAGGCCATTGATGGACCAAGTTAAATGGAATACCCATTTCATTCCACTATCCAACATCTCTGCCAATTTCATGAGGTGGAGTTCGGGATACCGAGATATGGAGAAAGTGTTGATGCTCCCCCTCGTGGTTACTTTACGTGCTACGAGGCGGATCTCTTACTTTGTCATTTGTGGTTCCTTGTCCTGGAGATCATAATCCGGTTCTTGGATCATTTTAAAGTTGTTGATAAGTCAACTTTCCCCTGCCAGTCTGCAGCATCTCATTGGTATCCTGGTCTTGGGTTTCGAGCGAGGGATAACTCGAAGAGCCAATTATCTTGAGGTTTTTCTGTTTTGCAAACACACAAAATTGCCTCTCATGTATTGCCTTCAGCTGAGTAATCACATGGCGGTGATCAAGGGGTTTACATACAACTTTCACAGCTGGCAGAAACGTTATTTCTTCATCCGTAAAGATGGTGCCTCTGTTGCGAAAGAATGCATTCCCATTTTAAAGTTCATGATCCTATTCCCCCGCATCTCATAGAGTGGATGTCTTCAACGACAGCGTGAGATAGCCTTGACCCTCAATAATTGCTCATCCGAGTTTGCGGTGGACTTTTGAGAGCTAAAGCAGGCGGATAAGCCTTTTGACGACTTCCACGAGTTTCGGGGCCCGGTGGGTGATTTGTAGCGTTTGTAGGCCCGCAACTACTGCTGCAGTAGCGAGATTGCAAATATGTCAAAGAAACATGGATAAGTGCGCAAATGCAAGTTGCGGAGCCTGAGGATGATGAGGAAGATCAGGATCCGGCTCTGCTTGGAATTAGTGGTTGTGGGAACCGAAATTTGCACTGTCGATTTCCGTAAAATAAGGAAAATCAGGAGACCCTAACTTTCCCAGAGAACCCGGATTATCTGCATAAATATATGAATACGAAAAAGAAAAAGATAACAGAATATCGGTAGTAAGTTGTATGGATGCGTTTTATTGATTGACAAGAACATAGCTACAAGATTTTACTAAACAAGGGATGAAAAAAGAATTGCTAACAAAGAGAATTGCATAACAAAAACGGAAAAATGTTCTAAATATAACCTCACTAGTCTACCCACCTAAGTTCTAAGTTCTTCTAAGCTTAACAAGAATTCTCTAAGTCTTCAATCTTCCAATCCTAGCTCTTCCTGCATTAGTTTTTGTTATATATGCCTTCTAGGTCGGTCGTTATTTTCTTTTATGCCCATAGGTTGAGTTAATCGCTTTGCGAAAATAATCCATTTTCCCTGATCTTTGTGTTTATCCTTTGAACCTTGACATATATCATTTCCTGTGAATAATAGAAAGACCGTCATAGTAACCTCGGGCCCTATTTTGTCAGAAATCGTAAGTGGGCTCTTACCCGCATTTTAGACCTTTTTGGGCCGTTTTTTTGACTTAGCCGTTTTTAACAATTTATCCAAGAGAAAACCATTGGTACGATGTTAGTTTCATAAGTATTTCAAATTACTCGTATAGTTGAGCCAACTTTGGTGTTAAGTCAACCGTTGCCATTTTATACGAACAATTTGAATTCATACGAGAAAACAGGTCTTTATGGTTTTTATCGAAAAGTTCCAACAAAAACTCTGAAAGAGACGAAACAAGTGTGATCGAGGTTCAAAAGAGGCACTGGTCGGACGGGCTGATCCAACTTGCCATCATGCTAGTTGGATTGGCTGATCTAGCTCGCCTGATGGCGAGTTGGATATGGTGCATCCAGCTCGCCATCAGGCGAGTTGGACTGGTTGATCCAACTCGCCATCAAGCGAGTTGGACTAGTTCATCCAACTCGCCATCAGGCGAGTTAGACTGGTTGATCCAACTTGCCTAATGGCTATTTGGACTGGCTGATCCAACTTTCCTAATGGCGAGTAGGGTATGGTGCATCTAACTTGCATGATGGAGAGTTGGATACGATTCTTGCATGGTGCATCTAACTTGCGTTGATTTCGAGATTACCGTTTTTGACCCCAACAATTAGCCCCCCATATCGTAAGTTTTGGGTACGATTCTTGCGCGCAAATGATGTTGTTAATCAGAATCTACTACTAGGAACGACTTTCCTCGAAAGACTTTTGTCGATTATTTTAATGCATAGAACTGTGTCACCCTTATTTTCTTATAAGTATTGGACTCCCATACTTCATTCTCTCCACACTTTCTCAACTCACTAAGTTTTTCTCTGCCTTCTTTCTTAAAAGCTTCCCTCCATAAAGGTTCTTCTTCATATAGCGGCCGGAAGAGTTGTGATGCTGAGATGAGCAAGGCCCTTCATGCTAATACGTAGGAATCTCCTACCTCCGGAACCATTTCGTCTCATATTGTGGAGTTCCTCTCTTTTCAGGATGAGATGGATTGCAGTGACGCCGAGGGGGTGGTCAGTCCAACGCATGTTGTCCCGCCCAATCTCCATACTCCCGCTGACACCTTGGATCCCTCAGTCGAGGTACCACCCTTTCACAACGTTTCTCTTGATGAAGGGAAGACCATTGCATCTGTACCCGTGCCTGAGGTCGTAGCCCAACTGTCAGGTTCGTCTACGACTCTGATTCATGTCGTCGAATCCGACCGAGCTCCTGATTTGATGCCTCCTCCTCCTCCTAGCAAGAGAGATATCGTTTTGGGACTGCACGTTCCTAGCGCCACTCCGACTGTTGCTTCGAGGGTTCGCAAAAGGCCATGCGCTAATCTCGACGCGACTAAGAAGAGGAGATGCATGAAGGGCATCGAGGCTGGTCCTTTGTCAGCAGGAGCGTCCGGTTCGGGTCTGATGCCACAACATCGTGCCAATGTTTGTTTCAAGAGTGATTCTTTCTGAGTACGTTTATTTTTCTCTAATTGCCATCTTGTTTTTGCAGTTTGTGTCTTTGATTTATGGGATGATCAGTATTACAGATCAGAGGTTGAAAGTCGTACATAAGAGTTGGTGGAGTCGCAAGATAAGTCATCGCAGCTTGAGGTGAACTTGAAAGTTATCGAGGACTCTCATTCTCTTGAAGTATCTCAGTTTTAGACTCAGATTGGTGAGCTCGAGAGAGGTCTTGGGAAGACTGCAAGTTTTTTGCTTAAGGCTAAATAGTCCTGGAAGACTAAGGCTTCGAAGGTGCGTCGACTTCCGCGCCAACTCCAGAGCGAAGAAGGGTCGACGAGTTGCAGGATTGAAGAGGCTAAAGATACTATTTGTACCGAGTTTCAAGCTCGGTTATGGTTCGTAACCGAGATCTGGTTTTAGCGTCAATCAAAGGAGGGATGGGTGAGATTTGGTTGTTTCAGGGCGAAGCACCCCCATCCCCACGGGCCGAGGAGGCTAAGCTCTGTGTTCGTAAAGAGGAGCTGGCGGACGTGGAGGGCAACTTTGATCTGATCCTTACTGGCCTGAAGTTCGAGTGTACCCTTCCGTCATGGTCAGATAACCCGGATTGGTAAGATGTTGTGGTCGAAGAAGGCGGAGGCAGCGCAGCCCCGAACTTGGACGAGGTGATGGGTGAAGATGAGGTTCCGTGTTTGGAGGATGAGTGAGGTTGCAGTCTCCTTCGAGACTTTTGTTGTTTTTATGTTATATTTTATGTTTTTTCCGGCCACGTGTGGCTGTATTTTCATTTCGGGACTGGACGCATGGGCCTTTGAATCCCCGCCGCTTTGCGTCTTTAAATGAATTTCCTTTTTAGTTTAACAGCGTATGAGTATTCGTGGGAGGGTAGAGGGAGATTACGAGTTGTCATCTCATATCTGACCCTGGGCAAATTGCTATATTTGTGGTCCGTTTTGAGGGTTTTTCCAAAACTTGACTTTGCAAGGATTTTGTGGACGTCCGAATATAAGCAAAGAGATATATTTGGGGATCTCGTATTGATTTGATAATATGCCTAGAGATGTTAGAGACCAATGTAATGGATTTAGGGAAGGACCTAGTTTTACTCTCGGTTTAAGGCTTACGATGACTAATCGGCTTTTGGGTTACGTGTCACGATTTTAACCTAATTCCATACCGATTTAAAGTCTGTGATAGGTTCTCAGCTTATATGACTTGTCTGGTAGGAAACGAGCACTGTCTAAAGACAATTTTTAAATCGTCTGAGAGTGCTGACCAAAATTTCGGATTTCTTTTATATAGCTATTATCCTTGTGTCAGATGTATGAAAGCTATATCTACAAGATGGCTTATCTGTTCAGGATGTTGAGAGTTTTTTTGATCAGCAACAAACACATCGGTATATATTACCATTTTTGAGTCTTCGCAAAGGATACGTGTTAGGGAAGGTGTTTTTGAGACGATGGTTTCGTTTGGAAAATTTTTAGAGAAAAAAACAGTTCTCCGAGCGTTAGCGACGTCTTGCTGTGTCGAAGGTTGAGTTTTTCTTATGCCGCATCTTGTGGTAAATGTTTTGCGGGCTTGAAGCGTTGTATGAGAATGATCGCTGGTTTTTACTTCGGCTTCTTTAAGCAAGGCAAGTTGCGAGATCGAGTTTTGATGATTTGGGAGATTTACGAGGTTTGTAAAAGTCGTATTGTGTTTTCTTATTGTTGGAAAAAGTTTCAAAAACATCGAGTACAACAGCAAATATTTTGAACTTTGGAGTATACGGGTATACGTACCCACTTCCCCCCCCCCTCATGCGGTTTAGAGGGGGGGGGACAACTGAACTCGTCTTGCGATGAATTGCCTACGTACCCCTTTTCTTGGATCAAGCCATCTCGTAGTTTAGTTGGTTGCGGTGTGATTGATTAGTGATAATGGTACAGAGCTACAAGATTTCACCGAAAACAGGATGAATAGATAATTGCTAACAAAGAGAATCTCAAAACAGCTAAGTATAACCTCCCTAGTCTAGCCACCTCAGTTCTAAGTTCTTCTAAGATTAACAAGAATTCTCTAAGTGTCAATCTTCTGATCCCGGCTTCTTGCTTTATTTTCCCTTATATATGCCTTCTAGATTGGTCGTCCTTTCCTTTTCTGTCCCTAGGTCGAGTTCAACGCTTTGCGGAAATATTCCATATTTTCCCTATCTTCGTGTTTATACTTTGGAGCTTGACATTTGTATTTTCCTGCAAATAAAATATAGACCGTCATAGTAACTTTGGGCTCATTCAAAATCGTAATTGGGCTCTTAGTCGCGTTTTAGACATTTTCCTATTTAAACGTTTTTACGATTTTCATAGAGAAAACCTTTGGTACGATGTTAGTTTCATAATTTTTCCAAATTACTCGTATAGTTGAGGAAACTTTGGTGTTAAGTCAACTGTTGCCGTTTTATAAGAACAATTTGAATTCATACGAGAAAACATGTATTTACGGTTTTATCGTAACGTTCCAACGGTAACTCCAATAGAGACAAAACAAGTGTGATCGAGGTTCAAAAGATGCACTGGTAGGACATGGCTGATAAAACTTGCCTGATAGTGAGTTGGATGTGATTCATCCAACTCGCTATTAGGCAAGCTGGGGTTGTCGGTCCAACTCGCCTGATGGCGAGTTGGACTGGTTGATCCAAGTCGCCTGATGTCGAGTTGGACTGGTTGATCCGAGTCGCCTGATGTTGAGTTGGATGTGGTGCATCCATCTCACCATCAAGCGAGTAGGACAGGTCTGGCGAGTTGGATGTGGTGCATCCAGCTTGCCATCAGGCGAGTTGGACTGGTCGATCCAACTCGCTTGATGGCGAGTTGGATGTGGTGTATCCAACTCGCCATCGGGTGAGTCGGATGTGTTCCTCATTTCATTTTTTCTAGCGGATCGTGATACTTGTAGTTGTGTTAAGATGAAGGTTTCGAGATTAAGGATTTTGGAGATGTTTAGAACGTCCAAGTATCAACGAAGAGGCAATTTTTTGTATCTCGTATCAATGATACTATATCTTTGAGAGTTAAGAGTAGAGTTAGTGTAAGAACTAGATTTATTTCCGTGCCTGAAGTATGCCGGGTTAATCCCACCTTACTGGAGTCGTTTAAGATTTCACCTAACTCTCTATATTGATATTGAAATCTGCGATGAGTTCTCGGCATATGTGATTTCCATCGATCCGGGATCGAGTATATCTCCAGAAAATTGTAAGATCTCAGGAAGTACTAACAAAAATTTCGGATTTCTATAGCGCGCTTATCCTTGTGTCGAATGTTTTAGGACCAATTCGATGAGAGGAGCAGATCGGGCTAAGCATTCTTTTTAAGAACGGCTGATTTGTCCGTCGGGGCTAGTCGACTAACGTGACATAAGAGCAAGTCCTTGTCTTTTCTAACTTGTGTTAGTTTTTAGTTTTTAGTCGTGTGAGGACTGTTCTAGTTGTTTTTGAGTTTTGAAATATATTTTTTTGAAAGTCTGTGACGTCTTGCTTTTTCCTAAAATTTTACGTTGTTAGGATATATTGGGAGAGGTTAGCGTTTGGGTTCTAGATCTTGTCTGATCTTGAGACTAGGTGTAGCTTTTTGAAACCGTTAAATTTTTTGTTAACCCTTTGGTTGTTAGATTTTTTTTTGTATTATTTCCGTTTATGGGTTATACAATGTTTGTTTGTTCTTTTCCTTGTCAGCTATCAATTTAAACTAGATCAAGTGTTGGTCAGATAAGTCGATTCTCTGAGGAGCACTTACGTACCCCTTTCGAGGATCAAGCAGTGTCTTAGTTAATTTGTTGCCGTGAGTGTTTTACTTGTTTGGCGATGTTGCAATTATTGTCTCTGTCATGGTGACTGTCGCTGGATTGACAAATTCTTTGGGGTTTGTCTCCTCCAGATGGGCTAGGGTTTTGGGTATTGAAGCTTGTTCTTTCTTTGTCCAAAGCTGTTGGTCGAGTTGACAATTCTGGATCGTCTTTTTGGAAGTTTTTTTCGTCTAGTGTTGAGCTATATTTGTACGCTTGGGTTTTGCCATGAATGTCGTCGTGATTTGCCTCACCTTGTGTCCTGCAAGGAAGCAGAGTCTCAACTGTTTTTGGCATCCCCAGATTGCTGCGGTTCCGTTTGGAGTTGGGAACTTGATGCTCAGGTGATAGGTCAATGGGACTGCCTTCATAGAGTTTATCCAGGGTGTTACCATGATCACGTTGTAGGTGGCCGGATATACTGAAGAATGCAAAGTTGATGATTTTCGTGATTTCTTTGGACATGATCGGGATTTTAATGGATCCAAGAGTCTTCGACTTTGTGCCGGAGAAACCAGTCAGTGGTCTCGGCGTTGGTGTATCTTCAGACAGATCGACGTTCATCCTTTTGAGGTTATCGCGGAAGATAACGTCGATGGTGCTTCTCGTGTCTACGAGGACTATGGCGACTTCAAGATCCTTTATCACAAGTAGTTTGTTGTGAGGTTTGTCGATTCCGACGGTCTCATGTTGCTCGAAAGTATCATCATTTGGGACGTCGATGGGTGGAGACCAGTTTGTGCTTGACTCGGCCTTCCGTTGATGAGCCTTTATCAACGAGGTAGTGTTGTGGCAATACTGTGATCTTCCGATGAAATGTTTACTCTGTGATGATGATTTTCGTTGCCTCTATCATCAAGTCTTCTTCTGAAATTCCCGTTCTCACCCGACCGGTTCCTTTGAGGAGTGTTCCAGCTGGCGTCGTTTGGTTGGTTTTCGGCGGGTGGTATGTGTCGTGAATGAGATCTTTCCACTGGTCACCTCCAAAATTTCCCACGTGAGTAGTTTTTTCGTTAGCCTCGCGCCTAGAACTTTGGAGTTCGAAGGGGAATGTCCCTTGGTCTAGTGAAACTTGTAGAAGTTTTTTTCGTCGTAGGACGTGCTTTGGGTCCATGTGTTTCCCAATGTTCTCCCTTGTTCTGATGCGGATTTGATGGCATAGTTGTGCAGTCCTTGGATGTCTTTCCACTTATGATGGAGGTATATGTCGTTACGAGAGGTTTTCTTTTTCGACTTTTGCTCCGATGCTAGGTCCTTCGAAGACGCTTTCGTTTGTTAGTGTTTCAGCGACAGAACATTCATCTCTTCTTCGATAATGATGTATATGTGGCTTTATGGAGAGCGTGTTATATCGTGCGTAATTTTGATAGATATCCACTTCCTGAACTTCAACTTGTACCAGTGTGTCTTCCTGAGCTTGTCTATAACCACAATATCGCTGATCCCACTGACCCTGGGCATGAAGATATGGAATCTGTTCACGAAGTCATGGAGAGTTTTGTCTTCCTTTTGGGGAAGACTCCATATCTAAACGTCCGAGTTTTCCCTATCCATGAACATAGAATATTGCTTGAGAAAATATGACGGAATTTTGCTTTAGGAGAGGAAACCATTCGAGTGCTGCTCCTTGGAGTTTTCTACGAAGAGGAGACAGCAGCTGGCATCTCTTCTGTTCTCCCTGACTTTGGCCCTACCCATTGCGATCTGGAAGGTCAGCGGATGCGCTTTAAGGTCGGTTGTGTCGTTGTACGTAGGGATCTTGATTTTTCCAGGGTGTGAGACTTTCAACTCTGTGATACGAGCAGTGAAGGGAGTTTTCCGATTTTCTTCATGTAGTCTGTCAATCTCAGGCGCGGTGCTGGTAGCGTGGTTAATTTGAGAATTCACCGCTATTAAATCCGCTGCCGGTTTTTTTATTATAGTCACGTCAAAATCGTCGCCAGCGGTTTTTGAGTTTGTCGGTGTTTGCTGCAAGTTATCGGAGCCTGCTCTTCGACTAGTTTCTCCTCTTCTACCCACAATATGCTTCCTTCCTCTTATGTCATGGGTGTATCGAACGAAGACTATTTCCGAGTCGTGAGGCTTTTTGTCCTTCTAGGATGTATGTCACCGTCCTCGTCATAATGATCGGATTAATTGTTGGGATCCAGTTTGACTCGCTCAACATCGTTTTCTTCCACCTCTTGATCACTAGGAAAAGGATTTTCAGTGTTCTTCGGCGTTGCTTTAGGAGTTATCTCATTGGAATTTTGTCCCAATGATTTTCCGTGAGAATTTTCGATCCTATCAAATGGAGTCGCGAAGTCAAGCATTGTTTCACTGCAGACTCTTGTAGTCCCGCGCGGGGAAATAGTTCTGGTCTTTCTGTTAGGGTTTCAACCTCTTTAACAAGAGAACTCGTTAGTTTACCTTGTTCTTCCGACTTCTTTTTGAGAGTCGAGAACATCTTCTTAATCTCGGTGTTAGCATTAGCGTTGACCGCATCGACGTTTCCTACTGGAGTGCTTTCAGTTGTGTCGTCGTCGATATTGTCATCACTAGCTGGTTGATTGTTCGGAGCCTCTGTAGTCATATTTGACCGAGATTTTTTGCGGCTGAAAAGTTAGATTGATCCGAGCCACCCCTCCCCCCTATTTTTAGCACCTAATTGTGGGAACCGGAACTCATACTGTCGATTTCCGTAATTAGAGGAAAGTTAAGAAACCCCAACTTTTTCTGAGGTATTGGATTTCTTCTAAACTAAACGTCAAGTGACCAAAATACACAAACATACAAGAGTAGGGAGCAATGGATATTTTAATTCGAATCTGAATATTAGCGTTTACAACAAGTAAAAGCCATGGTCGCAAGAGTTGTCGGCATATTCCCTAGTTTTAACCACCTAAAACTTTAAGACCCAATTGAGTTGCAGCTCGTTAACAAAAACAAAAGTTGCCTAAATTTATCTCTAAGTGCTAAGTTTTCTAAAATTTCTTGTCCTCTTGCTTCTCTCTCCTTGGCTTCTCTTATTTATGCGTCCAATTTCGGTCGTCTTTCTTTTATGCTCCTGATTCGATTTTATCCTGTTTTCGAAAGTCTTCCTTATCTTTTCGATCTTTCATGATTATCTTGGAAAATTGACATTTATCTTGTGTGGGAATCAAGTAAACTGTCATTATAGTTTGGGCTCAATATCGTATAAAAGTGGCTTTTACCACGTTTTAGCACTTTTTGGACCGCCATTCGACTTCACGTTTTTACGATTTATTTTGGAGAAATCGCCTACCATACGATGATGGTTTCCATACTGTTCCGCGAAGTTGTAAAATTGATCGTATAGTAAAGATAAAAATGGCATTGAGTTAACCGTTAGCGTTTTATACGACTGATTTGAAGTTTTACGAAAAACAAGTCTTTTATGTTTTGATCGCAAGACTTTCAATGGGAACTCCGATCCAGATGAAAAAATATCAGTTCGATCAATGTGGGACTTGAAGGAGAGATCGACAAGAAAAGTCGACGAGACTTAGTGACGTTGTTGTTTCTCGTGGGCAACGAGAAAAGCTACGTGATATAGCCTATTTATTACCAATTTTAGGCCATGTTATAGGCTCTATTTAGTGTATATTATGTGTGTCTATGATATGTTGTGGAGTATTCACATTTCCAAGGACATTTTGGAGATATAAAAAGATACTTGAAGCTTTTGAAGCATTTAGAGGAGAAGAATCCGTAGCTGACCATTTGAGAAGTCAAAGTACAAGACTATCATAATCAATGACACAACCTTGGATTTGACTGATGTTAAAAGACCAAGGTCGATCGATCTGCACACTTGCCATCGATCGACAAGTAATTCGCAGACAACCGGTTGAAAAGCCCAAGTTAGAGAAAAATAACGAGAATGCCCTGGACGAGTTCTGACGTAAGTTTTAGGGTTTTTGCTTACGTATTGAGATCATGGAGAGTGTGCATGATAGACTAACAAAGCTTTATTATAGTTTTTGGATTTTTAGGGGAGAAGATTCATAACTCCTTAGAGAGATTTGTATTGGAACCCTAGTATTTTATCTATGCATTATATTCAAACTATTGTTCTTTCATTAATTATGTATGAGTAGTTATCAAGTAGATTTAGGGTTGAATGATAGCAATCATGGATTAGCCCAAAAGTAGGATTGCTAGGTTAAGTTAATATCCATCAATTGAGTTGTGCTTAATGCTTGCATTCTAAAGTAGCTAACTAGGATCTCGAAAGTAGGACATGGACGACTACGAGAGTAGGTTCTGTGCCAGAATAGACTCCATTGAACTAGGCTGTTAGCCGCATGCGAGAGCTGGTCTAATAAGTCTGGTGGACTTATCAAATCTTGTTCACACTTCCTTCTAATTTCCCTGTCGATCGACATCAAGCCTTAGCCGTCGATTGATGGTCTTTCCTTTTGCTCGAATACGAGAGTTAGAGTTAAAAGTTTCAGAATAGTTAATATTTGAGTTCTAGAATGTTTACATTTCCGTCCTTACAATTCCCTACAATCCATTAGGCTTTAAACCCTAGATCTAGCACATTTACATTTGCATCTAGTTATTTTATTAGAATATTTCCTTATTTGCATTATTAGCATATTTCCATATTGCATATATACTCCTTGATAAGGAATATTTCTTTAATTGATTGTTTGCCACTAATATATATATTCACCTAGCTTGATCTTTAAAAATAATAAATCTATTGTGTGCTACTGCTGTCTGATGATTCGATCCCTAAGTACTACACATGATCTCTTTTGGCAAGAGTATTATTTGTGTGTTAAGACTAGGGTTAATTTGATAGTTAGTTTTTTATGATATTTATACCCTGCTAGAACAATAAAAACACGCATGACAAATTTGGCGTCGTTTCCGGGGAGCAATGATCGCCATTACGTTAAATTTCTAGGATTTAGTCTAGGTTTGTTACTACTTTCAAGTTACTAAATTTTTCTTTTCCTTTTTTCAGGTTCATGCAAAGACACACCAGGATAAATAAATGAAAAAAATACTATTCTCTGACCCTGATAAACTCAAACGTACAATCCGTAAAGAAAGACGACAAGCATCGATGGACAACACCTATACCGCATCGACCAACACTTATTTACGGACTGCATCGACCAGCATTAGAACTCAAGCATCGACCGACACTGATCACATACCACCGATCGACAGAAACTTTCCTGCATCGCTCTATAGAAGCAGACGAGTTCAGATGGTTGCGACTTTAATATTTATTCGGGATGAGAATGGATACATGCATGACCTCGACGGTCATCTACGTAATGGCGAAGGTAAAAAGATCAAGGAGAAAATAGAAGCTGGACAGAAGAACCAGCTCAATACATTGATTGATGATGGTTTTTGGGTAGAATTGTAGAGAGAAAGGCTACAAGAGGGAGCTTTCGGTGTAGAAAATTCGAGTTAACTAGACAGTTCACACAGACATCGATCGACACTAGTAACTAAGAATCGATCGACGGACCCTGTGGAGTTAGCAGAATAGGGAAAAACTTCAAACATCGTTCGACGAATCGATCGTAGAATCGATCGACGGTTCCCAACAGCTAAACGGGTTTGTTTGCCAAAGATCTCGAATATGACAACTCCAGAGCAGAAGATGGGTATATCATAGCCCATATTGGTTGGTAAAACTACCGAGGGTCATCCCAGGGAAAAACAGAGGATCATTCTGAAGAAGAAAAGTTATCCTGGAAAATTTGTGGTGCCATGCCTGATGAAAAACCACGAGTTTCCCAATGCTTTATGTGATACTGGATTATCGATGAGCATCATACCCACAGCTATGGCGGAAAAATTGAACCTGAGAGTGGAGCCTTCCAGCGATTCTTTCATCTTTGTGGATTTCTCTAGAGTGGATTCATGAGGTATTTATAGAGATGTCCCATTGCAATTTCAAGATGTCTTAGTCCCAATAGACTTCCATGTGATGGATATCCAGATCAATAGGAACTCTTCTTTGTTACTTGGAAGAGCTTTCATGGCCACCGTAGGAGCTATCTGCGACATGAAGACAAATAGGTTTGCCATTTCCTTGATCATAATGTTTATTATGAATTTTATAAGAATAAACCTACCCTCACAAAAAATGTGTAATGATGCAGAACTTGTGGCAACATGCTTCTGCGATTATGAGTTCAATGAAGAGTCAGAAGATGGAGCATCGATTGATACCCAACCCAGACAATCGATTGACGCGTTTTCAGTTTAGAAATCGGTCGACACCCACCCTTTATTATCGATAGACAACCATACTCCAAAACCGATCAACAACTGCCACGCAGACGATGGTTACAACACAGTTTATCCAAAGTATGACGTAGACTACCTAGAAGAAGAGATAATCGAGTACCGCGATATTGCTATGGAAGAGGGTGGTGTTTAACACATTTCCCATCAACTCGGGAAATCGACATCAATCGACAGTACCCTATGCCATCGATCGATACTGACCTAGAAGTAGCATCCAAACTAGATTCAGCTGCAGAACACGAGAAGGAATATGGTTATCTACAATCAGATGAGTTCGAAATCATGAGAGATCCAGAAGGTCACACAAAAGCTATGGATGGCAGACTACTAAATGTCACCAGGGAAGATATAGCAGATATACTTACCATAACTAATGGAGCTGAAAACTTTTGCGTGCAACAATCTGGTTATCGAGCATCGATCGACGGTCACCATACACCATCGATCGACATACGTCCCGCATGCCAAGAGTACGACAAAGATTAATGAGAGGAAGAGCAGAGTGAATTACGCGGGCTAGCATCAAAAGACGCTGGCTGGGTGATGAACTCGAGAGTAGATAACCGAGCATCGATCACCAGCTACTCATGGCCATCAAACGACATCAAACGCGAACCAGAACACGAACTTGGAGTAGAAGAAAAAGATATTGGTAATCTTAGACAGGATGAGTTTCGAGTTTTCAGAGACCCAGAGGGACATGCACGAGAAATTTATGGGAGAATCATACACTTATCTAAGGAGGATGTAGCAGATGCCCTTATTTTGGTTAATGGATCAAGTACTTTATTTGGACAGCAGCAGCAGCCATCAATCGACGTGAATCTTCCAGCATCGATCGACAATGAGGAGCAGAAGAACGAGACGATCCTTAATGTTCCATACACTCTCAAGCATCCTAGCTCGATCGAGGTGACCCACCGAGCATCGAACGATTGAACCTTTCCAGAGGTAAACAAATTTCGTCGTTCCAATGCCTACAACTCTCCACCATCGATCGATGGGATCAAACCGTCATCTATCGACTGGCGTTTCGAGAAAGGTACGAGAGCTTTTGATGCTGAGGGCAACAAACTTTTCCATTGTAAAAATAAAGATTAGTATGGCATCTACAGAGATGAGAATGGTATTGCACGATTTACAGACAGAAGAGTAGTGAATGTGCAAGTTGAAGACATCAGAACAGTTCTAGAGAGAGCTAATTTGTTTGAGGAGAGCTACATATGTTTACCAGAACATGTAGCAAAGATCGCTATATCTATGCAGGATCAACGGACATACAACAGAGACGAGATTGATGATATTGTGCATGAGATCTACTGAGCTCAAGAGATGTCACTGGATGATTTCTACAAGAGGCTGGAGGATGTCTACTATCCTATAGACAACTGCCTCACCGGTTTGACTACACGCATGAATGATATGAAGCAAGATTTGGATACTGTTCAGAGACAACATGCGATTGGGGCAGACGAACTGGCATCGATCACCGACAACATCAGATCATCAATCGACACTGAAGCCAACAGACAGAAGATGGCAGCAGAAATACTATTGGAAGATAGGTTCGTTGAGATTGCTTTTTCTCAAAGCCTAATGAAGGAAGATATAACTCACCAATTGGAGGATTTATCAGAGACTATAGCTATCAGACTTAGAATGCTACATCACAATATTGAGAAACTACAAGGGGGAATGCATTCAATGGAGTTTGCTAGAGCGATTATAAGGAATGAGAAAACCATAGGAGATGAGGCAATTATGAGCTTTATTGGTACATGGTTTCAGAAGAGCAAAGAAAATGTAGACGCTTGTTTTCCAAATGTTGATCCACCACCATACTAGTCAGAAAGTTCACAACGTCGAGCTTAAGACTATAACCAAGGGCTGAGTAGGAGGTAACCCACTGTTTAGTAAGTTTTTATTTTGTTTTTGCTTATACTACTATTTATTTCGACTTTTACTTTGTTTTATAGACTGTTTGAGTCCACCATCGATCGTCACCGTAGAGGCACCATCACTCGACAATGGATTGCGACCATCGATCAACCACACACGCCTACCATCGATCAACCACACACGCCTACCATCGATCGATACTCTTTTACAGAGTCTGGTATTGAGTTTTCTACTTACTCTATTTACTTATGATTGATTTTTCCTAACCAATCTGGGATGGATTACATTGGGGACAATGTAATTTAAGTCTGGGGGAGGTTTGCTAATAATATTTGATTTGTTTTAAGCTTTATTTACTATATATAAGCTTTTCAAAGAGTTTTATTGAGTCAAGAAGGGGATTATGATCAAGATTTATTATTGACTAACCACACTTTAGCACCATTTTTAGAAGTTTTTTTTGCAGAGAATACTAGAGATACCAAAGAGGATCATCCTGCCACTATAACACACTTACTTAGAAAGTTTAAAGGAATCAAAGCTGATTTCCAACACTAGTCCTGACATCGTCTGCTTGCTTTGGGGCTTGGTATACACTGGATCGGATTCCTTCTGCAGGTCTGTAGGTACAAGTCATTGCACCTTTGGTTTTCTTCTCTCTTTCTCTTCAGCATCTACCTAATACCTTAAAGATTTAGATGACTTCCCGAGATGCAAAGGGGTAAGTACATTACCTATGACCCCATTATTCTAATTCGGAGGAACGATCACACATTGTTGAAAGTGAGGGGTAGGTACATTACCGATGACCCCACTATTTGCCTACAACTTTCCCCAAAGAGCAAAAGAAAAAAAAAATGAGATGGCAAGATGGACTGTATCAGAATCATTGTCCATTAAGTTCGAGATCTAAAAAGATTCAAAGAGAAAAGGGGGAAGAATGGAAACAGAGAAAACTTTGTGCCTAGTTGTTCAGATACTTGCAGAGATAAGAGTCCATGTATCCTTTGATCGATACTCCCAAGGTAAACCCTACACTTTTATTTTATGCAAAGAAATGAAATAAGTAGAGGGGTGAGTCAGACTAGAATTTGCTAAGTTTTTGGTAGAATGGATTTGGTTGCTATACTAGGAAAGGGTATATAAAGTTTCTCTGTGATTGACTTGATAGTATGTAGTTGCAACAAAGTAAGGTGACAGCTGTAATTAGACATTATGTGAGTCTCCGCTTTTCAAAACCTCTTTCACAAGCTTAGTTTGCTTGAGGGCAAACAAAAGGTTAACTCTTGGGGAGTTGATATAGCGTATTTATTACAAGTTTGATGCCATGGTCCAAATCGCACACAGCCGATTGATAAGCCCATGTTAGAGAAAATTACAAGAATGCCCTCGACTAGTTTTTACCTAAGTTTTAGGGTTTTTATATTTATGCTTATGTATTGAGAGCATGGAGAGTGTGCATGTTAGACTAACAAAGCTTTATTATAGTTTTCGGATTTTTAGGGGAGAAGATTCATAACTCCTTAGGGAGATTTAAATTGGAACCCCAGTATTTTATATATGCATTATATTCAGACTATTGTTTTTTCTTTAATTATGTCTGAGTAGTTATCAACTAGATTTAGGGTTGAATAATAGCAATCATGGATTAGCCTAAAAGTAGGATTGCAAGGTTAAATTAATATCCATCAATTGAGTTGTGCTTAATGTTTGCATTCTAGAGTAGCTAACTAGGATCTCGAAAGTAAGACTTGGACGACTATGAGAGTAGGTTCTGTGCCAGAATGGACTATATTGAACTAGGCTTTTAGGCGCATGCAAGATCTGGTCTAATAGTTCTGGTGGACTTATCAAATCTCGTTCAAACTTCCTTCTGATTTCACCGTTGTTCAACATCAGGCCTTAGCCATCGATCGATGGTCTTTCCTTTTGTTCGCATACGAGAGTTGGAGTTAAAAGGGTCAAAATACTTAAAATTTGAGTTCTAGAATATTTACATTTACGTGCTTCCTATTTCCTATAATCAATTGGGCTTGAAATCCTAGATCTAGCATATTTACATTTGCATCTAGTTAGTTTAGTAGAATATTTCCTTATTTGCATTATTAGCATATTTCCATATTGCATCTCTACTTCTTGATAAGGGATATTATCTTAATTGGTTGTTTGACACACACACACACACACACATATATATATATATATATATATATTCACCTAGCTTAATCTTTAGAATTAAGAAATCTATTGTGTGTCATTGCTCTCAGTGGATTTGATCCCTAAGTACTACACATGATCTCTTTTGGCAAGAGTATTATTTGTGTGTTAAGACTAGAGTTAATTTTATAGTTAATTGTTTAGGATATTTAAACCCTGCTAGAACAATAAAAACACTCATGTCAGTACGTGTCTCATCACCACGGGCGATGAGAGTTAATGATGGTCTTGTAACCCATGGGCAATGAGGTTTGGTACGTGTCTCGTCACCCGTACGACAAGACATAATGTGTGCTCGTCACTAGTGAGAGACGAGGCATGCTACGTGTCTCGTAACCATGGTGACGAGACGTGGTGCGTGCTCATCATCCATGGGTGACGAGACTTGGAGGCGTTATGGTTTCCCTATGAGACATCCAGCCATGTTGGTTTCTATCTTATCGTATTTTCGCTGTCGGTTGTTTTACAAGACATCGTGCTAGAGTTCGTTACTTTGATTTCGAATCTTACGAGGTTTTAGTTCTCGTTTGCTTCTTTACTTCAAAGAGAGGAAACATGTATGTGGTATCTTCTAGACATTGATTCCATCGTGACCGATTTTGACCCAACAGTCTCCATTATCATCCTGAATCAACACAAGATTCGCGCCCATCTTTTTCTTCTCCCACGTAGTGTCGATCGATAACGAGGTGTTGGTGTCAATAAATACTTGGTTTTATATGCTGTCGATCGTTGATGCTTGGAAGGTGTCGATCGAGACTTCCCTCTTAGACTTACGGATCATGCGTGAATCAGTAGGCTCCTTCTTTGAAAAATCCAAAAAGCCTCTTTTCATTGTTATTCTGGAGCTTCAAGTGGCACCTGGTCATCGCCTCTAACGTACCCCATATGGCCTGAAGTGCACCCACCACGAATCGCTGGAAGTCTCCGTGATCATGGGTGGGGTTCTTTGGGATCTGTGGAAATGCTGGCAGAGGGGTGGCGGTGCTGCTGCCTGGTCCTCTGTCGGCGTGTGTGTTGCTCTGAGTCCTCCTCTGCGGCGTATACGAACAGGTGCATAGCGCATGAGGCATTCGTCCGGCCTAAACTCGAGGCATGCAAGGGTGTCAACGAAGTATGTCACATCAGGCTCTGAAGCTCTATCATGTGAGGCCCTGCATCATCTACAAAGGACCTGTCTTTGCATCGTCAGGTGAGCCTCATCCATATACTTGATCTCAGACTCCACAAAGGCCCCCTGAAGGCTGATCCTAGGGCGTAAAAATATGGGTGTCAGAAGGCTCCCCACCATCTCCTTCTTCCTGCCAGATCCCTTTAAGGGTTTCCCCTTCAGGGACACTAAGTGCTCAGAAAAGATGGCCCCCAGGGTGACCTGGTGGTCGCTCACAGGTGGTAAAACGACCTCGTTATCAAGCTCAACCAAGCCCCTGACTGACTCGTAAAGCAATGTAAGCTCCTGAACCCTCAGCTTGTTGGGCTCCATCTTGCACAACAGGGTATTGGCAAGGATCTTAATAAAGTAGCGCAGGGACGGGTGGCGGACTTCAGTCTATGTGGCTGAGCTGGATTCGAAATGGCATGTGGCGATGAGTCCCTAGAAACTGGTCTGTCCAAAGAAGGAAGGGACGGTGCAGCCGAGCCACTCGGGGTTTTTAGACCCGTAGATGCGGCAGATGTCAGAAATGGGATGTTGTATTTGATGCCTCAGATCATGAAGGTCAAATAAGCCTCGGTTGCCCTCTTTTCCATGGATTTCTAATAAATCACTCGAGCTGTGGCCATAAACTGTTGTACCAGGTCGGGATAGAGTGAATATGGCCTAGTAGCCATGGTTCCCATCCCCAGCTCCCTCATCATATCGCGGAAATCAGATCGGATCCCAGCTTCGTCAGGACGTCTCTATTGACGAACATGGTGGGCTCGATGGAATCGCCTTGCCAGGCGTTGTAGTAGAGGTTGTCGTAGTCGTCCCAGTCCTGAGACACAGCTCTGTGGGTACATCCCCTCGAGGCTACAGCTTCCCTAGGGTCAGGGTAATGCTCAAACGTGTCATTCAACTCCCTTTCCTCCTTAGGCAAGGGTCACGACATGGAGGTCCTGGTGGTACGGAACTGCAGCCACCAACACCAAAACGCGCTTTGGTTCTTCTCTAGCTCATCTGCAATCTCAAAATAAACAAGAATCAGCATTTACGTTCAAATCATACGACCATCGATCGACAGTCCGTCGCAGGTGTTGATCGATGGTTTGTCGCGATTATCATGAAATTTTAATCTGTCAAATCGAACCAAAAATCGTGCGAACAACAGTTACAATCAGTTGATAACTCGTAATCTAGTAATCCATCACCCTAAACTGTTTAAAATTCTGATCTATACCATGAAATTTTTTATTTTTCTCTCAAGCCCTAGAAACTCCCTAAATTAAGAGATTTAGAGAACATACCTTGAAGATCGTTTCATTAAATGAACTAAAAAGATAGAGGAGGTAAAATCGAGTGGGTTAGGGTTAAGAACAAGAAAAATCGGCCAAAGATTGAGAGAGAAATCGGCTCTTAAAATTCGCAAGGTTTTAGCGGTTATGGAAAGTGTTTAACAAAAAGGGTTGTGTCGAGCTTATACAGACTCGACGCTCTACCGTCGATCGATGGTCGCTCCCCTTATTTCATTTTTAACTGTTCTCGTGTATAAATATATATTTATTATATATGTTTTATATTTATTTTATTTTTTATTACTACAATTTATAATATTATAACTAAATTTTCTTTAAAGCTTTTAAAAAATAAAATTTAAAATTCAAATATCCACAAGTGGATTGCCTCCCACTCAGCACTTGTTTAAGGTTGTAAGCTTGACAGAAAATTGGGCTTGTCAATTAGGATCTGGCATCTCTTGACGTGTGGTCTGAGAATTCAGAATTTCAGCTCTATCCTAGAAATGCTTTACTCTTTGCCCATTCATTATGAAGTCCTCCCCTTTCGGGTTAATCAGAACAATTGCTCCATAAGGTGTAACTTCTCTAACGGTGAAGGGTCATGACCAATGAGAACGCAATTTCCCAGGATATAAAGTCAATCGAGAGTTGTACAAGAGTACTTGGTCATTGGGTACAAAATGCCTAGAAATGATTTTCATGTCGTGATAGGCTTTAGTTCTCTCCTTGTACAATTTCGAGTTCTCGTATGCCTGATATCTGATCTCGTCCAGTTCATTCAATTGGATTAATCTCGTGTCTGCAGCGGGTTTGGCATCAAAATGTGTTGCTATGATGGCCCATTCTGCTTTTTGCGCTAACTCAACTGGGAGATGGCATACTTTTCCAAAGAGTATGTGGAATGGGGTGGTTCCTAACGGTGTTTAAGCGCTGTTCGGTAAGCCCAAAGTGCGTCATCCAATTTTAAAGACCAGTCTTTACGGGTCTTTTCTAAGATTTCTTTGATTTGATGGTTGGATACTTCTACTTGTTCACTAATCTGAGGATGATAGGGTGTTGCTACTCGATGGTGAACTCCATATTTCTTGAGTAGTTTTTCGACACTTTGTTAAGGAAGTGAGTACCTCCATCGCTCATTACGATTCGTGGAACTCCAACTTGGGGAAAGATAATATTTTTGAAAAGTTTGACGACTACAACAGCGTCATTTTCGGAGTGGCTATCGCTTCAACCCATTTGGATACGTAGTCTACAGCAACTAATATGTATATGTTTTCGTGCGAAGAAGGAAAAGGGCCCATAAATTCGATGCCCTAGCAATCAAACACTTCAATTTGAAGTATGGAATTATGTTCCATTTCGTGTCTCTTGCTGATTTTTCCTCTCCTTTGACAGGGATTGAACTCTGCTATGTAGGCTTGAGCATCTTGAAACATGGTTGGCCACCAAAATCCAGCTTGTAGGATTTTGACACTGACTTAAAATTGGCGAAATGCCCAGTGTAATCGAATACATGAAAATGATACAAAATATCTGCAGTTTCGTTTTCAGGAACGCATCGTCTGTATATGCCATCAGAACAATGTTTGTAAAGGTAGGGTTTATCCCACTGATATCTCCAGATTTTTCGCAGAAATTTCTTTTTGTGGTATCCTTTACAAAGTTCTGGTTCTATGTCAGCTGCAAGATAGTTCACTATATCTGTGTACCAGGGTCTATCAGTGGTATTCAAAGCACACACCCCGGACTTAAATTTCTACCTCTGGGAGAATCACTATTTGAAATCAAAGGATTGTATCGAAAATTGTATCGAGGGGAATAGTCATTTTGTCATTCTTTTTGGAGATGGCATCGATCGACGGTTCTTTGCAGGCGTCGATCGATTCTTCCTCATCCGACGAATGCACATTAAAAATGAAAGTCGATTCTGCTTGGTAGACATTTTCTGTAGGTAGGAAATCGTCGATAGGGACGTCGTCTTCGACTCTTATTCAAGATAGGTGATCTGTGACTCCGTTTTCGACTATTTCTTATCCTTGACATCTATGTGAATTCATGTAAGTGGAGAATCCATCTAATAAGACTAGGTTTCGCATATTTTTGTTCATTAAATACTTCAAGGCGGCATGGTAGGTATGGACAATCACTTTTGAACCGACAAGATAGGAGTGAAATTTTTTGAAAGCAAATACTACAGCTAGAATTTTTTTTTTGTTGTCGCGTACTAGCGTAGTATATAGCGTGCAGCTTTCTGTCTTTTTCTGTCCGAGCACAGCCCACACAGCAAAATCGCTGGCGTCGTACATAATTTCAAAAGTTAAACTCCAATCTGGTGCTTGCACAATCAGAGCGGATACGAGGGCTCATTTTATTTCTTTGAAAGCTGTCAAGCATTCAGGTGTGAATTTGAATTTCACTTCTTTACATAGGGGTGTTGTAAGAGGTCTAGCAAGCTTTCTAAAATCTTTTATGAATCCTCTATAAAATCCAGCATGTCTTAAGAAGCTCCTAACGTCTTTCACGTTTGTGGGTGGTGGTAAACCTGTCATCACTTCGATTTTGGCCTTGTCCACCTCAATATCGGATGCTGAGATCTTGTGTCCTAAAATGATTCCACTGTTGACCATAAAATAGTACTTTTCCCAATTTAGAACTAGATTTTTTCTTCACATCTTGCCAACACCTTGCACAGGTTATCCATGCATGTTTTGAAATCTGGACCGCAAACGGAGAAATCGTCCATGAAAACTTCCATGAAGTCTTCGATCATGTCAGTGCATATAGACATCATGCTTCTCTGGAATGTTGCAGGAGCGTTACATAATCCGAAGGGCATTCTGCGGTATGCGAATATTCCATAAGGACAGGTGAAAGTGGTATTTTCTTGATCATGGGGATGTATAGGAATCTGAAAAAATCTTGAATACCCATCGAGAAAACAATAGTATTGATGGCATGCAAACCTATCTAACATCTGATCAATAAAAGGTAGAGGAAAGTGATCTTTTTGTGTTGCAGTGTTTAGCTTCCTGTAATCAATACACATTATGTATCCTGTCACAGTCCTCATTGGGATCAATTCTTCGCCACCGTTATTCCTCCTTTCTTAAGGACAACATGAACTGGACTGGCCCAATTACTATCTGATATCGGGTAAATAATGCCTACTTCCAGAAGTTTCATGATTTCCTTTTTGACTACTTTATTGTTGGGATTTAATCTTCTTTGGTGTTTAATGTATGATTTTGATTCATCTTCCAAGTGGATCCTATGCCTGCATAAATTAGGGGAAATTCCAAGAATATCATCTACAGAATATCTGATAGTGTTGCGATGTTTTCGCAATTTGTTGAGTAGAAGAGCTTGCTCTCTGCTATTCAGGTTGGCGTTGATGATAACGGGATAGGAGTTTTCATAAAGAAAGGCATACTTAAGTCCATCTGGGAACGTTTTAATCTCAACCTTAGGTGCTTTCTCCATACTCCAGTTTCCGGTTATTGAAGGTTGTTGATCGACGGTAAGCTTTGCATGTCGATCGACGGTAAGCTTTGCATGTCGATCGACGGTGGTCGATAAATCGATTTCTTCAATGTCGACGTGCATGACTTCTTTCACGGCATCCATCAATTTCACATATTCCTCCGCTCGACCATCCGACGCAAAGATTTCGCTTTCTGGAGATGTGATTGCTCTACCCAAAGGATCATTAGAACACATATATGTATGCGGCTCTTCAGCTAATTCAAAAAGGTGATCTATATGGTAGGCTTGACCATTGATCAAGGGTTTCTTGACTATCTTTTCCATGTAGAAAACCATTGGTATATTACCGATATTTGGACATATGCGTCCTTCTCTGACATCAATGATCGCTTAGGTTGTAGCCAGGAATGGTCTTCCTAAAATTATAGAATTTTTTGGGTTCTTGCTCATATCGTAGCACTACGAAGTCTGTAGGTATAAGACAGTCATTAATGCGAATCGGCACATCTTCAAGGACACCTTCTGGAATCCTAGTGGATGTATCGGCTAAAACGAGAGTGATCCAGTAGACTGAAATTCAATTAGCTTGAGGGCAATTGCAACTGATTAGCCTAAGTCCCCGAGTGATATTTGGAATCTCTCATTGTTGATGGTGCAATCTGAAACAAAGCTACTGAGATCAGGAAATTTAGCTAGGATTTCTTCTTGATAATTGCGTTAACTTACTCGTATACCATCGTTATGCTATGCTCTTTTCACTGAATCCTCGTAACACTGCTTATTTCACATATTTCTTGATTGCAGAGGAAACATTTATGGCATCGCTAAGTGGCATCTAAAGGATTACTTTTTCAAAAGCTTTCTTGCATATCGCTCGATCTAACTCTTTTTTCGCTTTCGCATTAGTACCAGGAAAAAGGGATCTCGGTTGGTAAATCCTAGTTTTGACTGGTTCAGTTAATTTTGGGTTGGGGTTGGGCTTCAATCGACTCTGGGTGCAAGATGTCGATCGACGGTATCTCGATCCTCTATTTCAGTCTCTTTCTCATTTAAGTTGGCAATTCCTCTAGATCGTCAGCGTGGTCTAATATTTCTGTTACGGGAAGAATTTCAGGACCATGCTCGTCAATGTCAATGTGAACGGGTTTTATTTTTCTTTCTCATCCTGCGCAATTCTAGTGAATTCATCAATGGTGATGTTTTCTTTTGCGCTGGGAGTTAGTCGTTTTTCCGCTTTGTAAGGCTACAACATTGACATGAAACCTAGGGTTGGTGTATGTCATACCAGATAGGACACCTTCTTCCCTCCTGATAGACATTGCGTTATTTGCAACTTCGTTGTCGATACTCTTAATTAGCTAACTCGAAGTTTTGAATTTTTTCTTCATCTCCGAGTATATTAAGTTTAATTTATTGTCGAGGTCGGCGGCTACCCTACAATTTCCTGTGAATACTTAATCCATTCTTGATTTAGAACTTAGTTCATGTTTCTTCACAATTATGTTGTAGTTTCTTGAGAAACTGCCAATGCTTTCCCAAAATTGCTGATCATTTAAATTTATCGCATCCGTGAACTCAACTCGTCTTTCTTTCCTGGAAGAAATATCATCGTTCTCGCCACTTTTTTGGATTGAGGGCGTTTATCTAGAAGGGTTGCTACTGTATCCAGAGTCTTTCTAACTTGGATAAAGTGCTTGTCTTCTGCAGAAGTTGATGGTTCCTTCCCTTCGGTATCCCTCCTCTCAAACGATTTACCTACAACTATATTTTCAATCAGCCTCTTACCGTCCTGAGGATTTGATGCAATAATGATACCAACCGATTATATCTCCATAGTAACTGTCAGGAATGGTGACGTGGTCATAAAACCAGTAGCTTAAGGAGAGTCTCACCAAACTGTCCATACCGACCAGTTTAGAGGTTTCAGCGACAGATGCTCAGTAAAAAACATATATCTTAAGAACCAGAAGGCATTTCCATGTGAAACCAATTTTCATGGATAATACACTCATCAATACAGAACTGAGGCTTGGAATTATGAGAAAATTTTCATGGGCCAAGAAGTTATGGCTTTTACAAACTGGAGGTTTCCAAGCCCATCTAGCTGCGAGTACATGCATTTACAAGAAGATTCCAGCCCAAACAAAGCACGGCCTGACCCAAAAATAATCATAGTATTCAATATGGATCTCCTATATTTAAAAAAAGCTCAATATGAGGAGAAATGGTCAAGGGAATTTAAAGTTATGCTTAACTTTCCAGAACTAGACAAACCAACTCTTGACTTGCCTTATTTGGAACATAACACATTCAAGGCACGCCATAACTCTCTATTGCTGGATGATTTCGAGTTAGAGATTATACAAGTGACTTATGTGGTTCCAAAACATCTCACTTACCTCCCCAATCTGTCTAGATACAAGGAACCTCATAGTTTTCCTTACTTGGCCAAGATCAAACAATAATGGCCATATCAATCAAACCATTGATTGAGTTGTCATTTATTCTGAATTTTTTTCTCATTTATGTTGATTTATTTGTATTTGACCAGCCTTGGTCGAGCTTATATAAGCTCCTTCATTTGCTTCTTTGTAACCGGACTTGAAAGAATGAATAAAAATGAAACCTTTGTTTCCCTTGAAGTTTTCTTATAAATTTTGTTTCTCTCTTGTTCTTGTCGATACCAGTACCTCCAAGAATCTGAGTGTTTTGTGTTGTATCACGAGCCTATCCATCTCTCGTGTGGTGCACTTCAATCCACGTTCATCATCAACTCGATCCATCCAGCTGGATTCACTTGGTCGATTAGATCGAACTTTTGAACCTCCCTCTTTTTTGTTTGATATTCTTAAGGATCATAAGCCTTTGATAGCTTAGGCTTGTATCATTTTTAGTATCAGAGCTAAAATCTCCTATCATCTATCCTTTTGTTTTTCGTTTCAATATATTCTCAGAAAAAAAAAACCAGAAAAAAAAATTGCTTGCATCTTTTCTTATTTTCTGTTTTCTTTTTGGCTAAGTTTCTTATCATAAAAAAAAAGAGTGCCCAGATTCCGTGTGTGTGTTTTCTGATATTCCATTGAGTTCAGTGTCTGGGATGTACCCCAACTCAACAATAGCAACATGACGAGCCAGCCATCGAATCAGTTGAAGCTAAAGGAATATTATTTTGGAGGAACATCAGATCCTGATGAGTACTTTGAATGGGAGTATAATATGAATGAGTTCTTCATTTCTTGTGGCCGTCCAGAATTTGAGAAGGGGTTCATTGCATCTGATCAACCCATCAACCAAGTTCAAGACTGGTGGAGCCATTATATTTCTGGCCATTCTCGACAACCATCTTGGGATGAGATGAAAAATCTCTTGAGGAAACAATACATCCCTCGTGATCAGTATCATGAAATCCAGAGACAGTTTCGTATGCTTCTTCAAGATGATAAAACGGTCATGGAGTATCACAGTCAATTCAAGTATCTTCGCATTCGGCTCAATCCAGGAGTAAGCAATGAAGATGTCATGGAACAGTTTGTTTATGGGCTAACAGAAGAGATACGTGTGCACATACAAAGATACACATGCTGTGATTTAGAGGAGCTATTTCAACGAGCAGTGAAAAATGAGCTTGACACCAAAGAACCTGAACCGCCTGATCCAGCAGACGAGTCTGCATTGCCAATCATTCCCACTGAAAAAGAAGAGCCAACAGAAGAGGTCCAACAACATTCAAATCACACCACTATGTCGCATAAACAAGTTTTGAGGAGAAAACTTTTTGAAGAAAGAGGGAATGATGAAATAGTGATACCAACCGATGATATCTCCATAGTAACTGACAGGAATGGTGACGTGGTCATAAAACCAGTAGCTGAAGGAGAGTCTCACCAAACTGTCCATACCGACCAGTTTAGAGGTTTCATCGACATATGCTCAGTAAAAGAAGTATATCTTAATAACCAGAAGGCCTTTCCATGTGAAACCAATTTTCATGGATCATACACTCATCAAGGAAGCCCTAAGGCTTGGAATTATGGCTTTTACAAACTGGAGGTTTCGAAGCCCATCTAGCTGCGAGAACATGCATTTACAAGAAGATTCCAGCCCAAAAAAGCACGTCCTGGCCCAAAAATAATCATAGTATTCAAGATGGATCTCCTAGCTTTAAAACAAGCTCAATATGAGGAGAAATTGTCAAGGGAATTTAAAGTTATGCTTAACTTTCCAGAACTAGACAAACCAGCTCTCGACTTGCCTTATTTGGAAGATATCACATTCAAGGCACGCCATAACACTCTATTTCTGGATGATTTTGAGTTAGAGATTCTACAAGTGAATAATGTGGTTCCAAAACATCTCACTTACCTCCCAAGCTGTCGAGATACAAGCAACCTCATAGTTTTCCTTACTTGGCCAAGATCAAACAATAATGGCCATATCAATCAAACCATTGATTGAGTTATCATTTCTTCTGAATTTTATTCTCATTAATGTTGATTTATTTGTATTTGACCAGCCTTCGTCGAGCTTATATAAGCTCCTTCATTTGTTTCTTTGTAACCGGACTTGAAAGAATGAATAAAAATGAAACCTTTGTTTCCGTTGAAGTTTTCTTATAAACTTTGTTTCTCTCTTGTTCTTGTCGAGACCAGTACCTCCAAGAATCTGAGTGTTTTGTGTTGTATCACGAGCCTATCCATCTCTCGTGTGGTTCACTTCAATCCACGTTCATCATCAACTCGATCCATCCAGCCAGATTCGCTTGGTCGATTAGATCAAAGTTTTGAACTTCCCTCTTTTTTGTTTGATATTCTTAAGGATCATATGCCTTTGATAGCTTAGGCTTGTATCAGGATTTCGAGTACCGTAGTTCCCTTCGCTGGCTGTATCAAGGATGGTTTGATAGTCTAGGTTTAGCCCTCTATAAAAGGTGTTGATGAGTTAGGGTTCCGAAAAGCCATGGTGTGGCCATATGAATTGGTAATCTTTGAACCTTGCCCAAGTGTTTTAAATGATTCGCGGTCACCTTGAAGGAATGTCAAAATTTCTCTCCTCGCTTCCAGTATATTTCTTCGTCGAAGAAGTGATTAATGAAAGTGTTTCTGAATCCTACCAATAAGTTAGGGATCCTAGTGGTAACAGGTTTAGCCACCTCCTGGCTTCCCCTACAAGGGAAAAAAGGTAAATACTTGTAACAGTTGAAGTCGTCAGACACCATGTCTTCTAGAAGCTCTTTGTGATTGTTCGGATGTTCAGTGGGAAACCACCGAACGGATTTTTACTTATCAAAGCAATGTAATCAGTGTTAAGATCAGAGTTTTCTGCATGGTTATCTAGTAATCTAATAGCGGACCTATTGGAATAGGTCCTGATGAGGCTTAAGTATTCAAGCATTGGCAATTTATTCTTAATCTCATCTTGTAGAAGTTTGGTAATTGAGTCAGGGATTGCAGTCCCCTGTTTATTAATGAGTTGGCTTGCTTTGTTGGGTTCAAGATCATTTAGATTTTTCAAAACAACTTCCTCATTAATAAATTCAGTATAGGCGGACTTACCTGGTTCCGGCTGATCGGTATCGATCGGTGGCAGTAGAAGAGTGTCGCCCGACGCTGTTGGACGAATGTCGATTGATGTTGGAAGATATTCATCGATCGATGTTGGAAGATATCGGTCGATAAATTCGTGTCGTCCAGATTCCATATTCTATTCAAAAGTTACTTGTGTCATCATGAATTAGAAAAGAATAGGTTAGCTACAGTATAGTAAAAATCCAGACTATATTCTAAACTAAATCTAATGGCAATGAGAAAGAGTCCCCGGCAACGGCGTCAAATTTGATGTAGCTTTTATTATGCACTCTCAAATTAACCCTATGAGCTAAATTTTACTCTCTCAAATAAGAGGTTCAGTGTAGTACTTAGGGATCGAATCCATAGAGACTCTAAGATCACACAATAGATTTATTGCTTCGGAAAAAAACTAGATGAAAGTATTGATTTATGAATAGTGAATTAAAGATTGGTTTAGTTTGTGAAGATACTTGGGAAGTATTAGACTTAGGGGAACTCTCAGGTAGACTAGGTAATGCAAACTAAAACAATTTTAAGAGTTTTGTGAAGTATTGTTCTGAACTCAAACATCTAGGGCTTAGCTAAGTCACTCTCAGGATTCTTAACGGAGTGTCGATTGACGGCCACTGTGTTGTATCGATAAACGCTACTTCTAAACAGATGTGATTTGTATGTTTGATATGTTCTCTAAACTTCTAATTCAACTTTCGTTTATTACTAGAGTTTTAGAATGTTTAAGATATATTTTAGGGTATAACCAAGCTCTCGCTTGCGCTATAACTCCTATAATCTAAGATTGAACTGATCAAGTTCAACTTAGCATTAAGATCTACTTAAAAAACTAATTAGAATAACCCTAATAATTTCATAAAAGCAGCAAGATGTTAACTACCCTAGAAGAGCACTAAATCTAACAATAGACTACTTAAACATGATTGTGATAAACATGATGAATAGTTGAATGAATTGCATAGAAAAAATAATAGTAGAACAAGGGAGTTTAAGAATTTAGTCTGAGAATGGAATAGATATCTCTATCCAAAGGTAGCCGTCAAGGTTGCAAGTTAAAAAGGGTTGTAAAACAAGTGTGTCTTGCAAAACAGCAAATAAACCCACCGACTTGTCTTGCAAATAGTTGAACTTCTGGGTAAAATTGTGATTTCTTCAAATCTTTATTAACTCAATGGAAGTTCTGACCCTCGATCGACACTCAGGGTGAGACGTCGATCGATGGTCTTTGCGTATTCTGGTTCTGACTTTGAGTTTTTGACTGAGCATTCTTCAATGCTCCAGAATGATCTAAAAGCTCCAATTGCTTCCAATCAGTACTTGAACCTGTAAAGACTCTAAAACAATATCAATTCTAAATAAAAGACTCTAAAACCATATACATATCATGGGTAAAATCAGGTAAAAATCATGACATATCATGTCGCTTAATGGTTAGACGAAACTGTTGGAGAAGGATTTATCACACAAATTCGGCCAACGAAAGGCCCAATCAAAACCGACTGGACCGACAATGAAGACGTGATCCATAGGCGAAGCCCCTATTTCTGCCGAAAGAGCTACCTCGCGGCCCGAGGTAGTGAGCTTCAAGTTTACGTATAATTATCAAGACACAGTCACCTCTTGGTCAAGCGGTTACTCAACAGTGCGAGATCTCTGGAGAAGAGCATATTTTATGTGCTCTAGATACGCAAGAGAGTTGAAGCGAGATGATTAGTATAAATGACTAGCCAAGATCATTATTCGACATGTGCCAATTTAACTTACCAACTCTAGATCAAGATTACTCTATATGTGTTGTATTCTCTTGTGTTTTGCTCTTTGTATTCATATTCATTGTCATTAATATTAGTCTATTTCGTGCAAACTATCTTAAAGATCTACTCTACAAAGATTTTTCTACTGTTTCTCTAAATCTTACTCTATACCCTTTAAATATCTGAATTGAGGGATTTCACTCTTACTCTCTTTGCTCCCCTTGGCTTTAACTATGAGCATCTCTTCTTCTCTTCGATCGGTGTTATCTCCAACGTAAAAAGTTCATTCAAAATGGCTAATTGTAAAAGCCATCTGATATTCTAACAAGACGAAATTATCTTTCGATCATTGCGAGAACCAATGATATATATATCAAGCGTAAATCAGATGAAATATCAATTCGTGCAAAAAAACAATTTGGACTAGAGGATAAGATCAATGAGCCAGTTCACTAAACGGACCAGAACAGAAATTGGCCCCAGTCAAACTCGGTTTTGAGCTTCCAATTGAGTTTTGTTCTTCGAGAAGATACAACAAGAGAAAGGAAAAATTGAGTGAAAAATCATAAAGAGGAAAATCAGATAAAAATGCAAGGTTGAAATAAATGGACCTCTTTTGGGCTTCTCGGTAGGCATTGGAATAACATCAGGCTTTTGGCATGACAATTGGACCTCTTTGGGGCCTCTCAATAACTTAACCGGGGAAGGGAGACCAAGAGTTACAGGTTTATCCCTTGATTCTACAGTTTCTCAAGCAATCTCAGGGGAGAACTGGTGGCTAGAAAGGAGCAGCAGTCGAAACCTGATTATTCTATTGCTCAAGGACTGCGTCCCATCACCAACTCAGATTATCAATCGGAGAATGATGATACTTACCGGTGGAAAATTGGAGAAAAACCTCCTAAAGACACATACTCTATTTCGGATACTTGGAACCATCTCCATGGAAATCAAGTGGAGGTGGATTGGCATAAAGCAATTTGGTTCTCAGGTGATTGTCTTGGGTGGTTGTTAGAGACAGGCTACAAGTTTGGAATGTATCGGTTGAGCCGGATTGCCTTCTCTGTCGCTCTTCAGCAGAATCTCGTCAACACCTCTATTTTGACTTCCCCTACTTGTCAGAAGTGTGGTATTTTCTCACATCCAGAACCCATCTAACGCATCCTCCCTGGTTTATGGACAGTGTTTAATGGATCAAAGACCACACCACAGATAGGAACCTACTACTCGTCATGAAGCTAGTTTATCAAGCCTGCCTTTACACCATTTGGAGAGAGAGGAACTTGCGGCTCCACAATGGGACAACCAGACCTCCATCTGCTATGCTCTCAGACATCACACAAACGCTCAGATCAAAGCTGGACTCTCTCTCACGAGAACAAAGAAACCTCCCATCGGTCACTTGCCTTTCTACTTGGCTCTTATATTTCCTGTAGTTAGTAATCATTCTTTTGTTATTGATGATGCCGATCATGTTGATCTGGTTGGATTCCATTGCTATAATCCTGAGGGATAAGTTGTAATCTTTTCACAATTAACAAAAAAAACATGAATGTTATAAAAATAATAATAATAAATGGAAAACTACAAAGGAAAAGGAAAGAAAAGAATATGTATCTATACAAGAACCAGAAAGTTTGCTTACCTAAGGGTCTATATAAACAACTCAGGCTCGAAATGGAAACCGAATAATTGAATGAGAATAGTAAAATCTTTTTCTTTTTTTAAAATGTACACTATTTACAAGGAATATCTTTATATATGGTTATTTCTTATTCTTCTAGTTTTATTGAAATTATAAAATAAAAATATTCCTTATCAAATAAGTAAAAATTATTTTCCCTTCCTATTATTTTGTTACCCTTCATTATTTCCCTTCATTCATAGTGTCTTTTTTATGTTCACCAGTTAAAGTCTCAAAGGTGGAGGTGGAAGGGAGAGGCAAATATTAACGAACAGCAACCTAGATTTAGAGAACTTAGCCTTGATTTCAAGTATTAGCATAAGCATTATGTCCATTATTACCCAATCAATAGTTTTTAAAAAAACATTTACAAAATGTTAATGTTCTCTAAATGCTCTTTGATCAATGCTCTTGTATGAATCTTTTGATATGACATTTACATATAAAATATATAAAAAATTACAAATAATTATATATAATTAATAATTCCAAAATTATGTTTATATCCAAAAGTTAAATTTATATTTTCAAATAAAATTTTCAATTAAATATTTTTAAATGTTTAAATAATAATAATTCATATTTAAAATATAATTTAATTTATCTAATTAAATATGATTAATTATTTTTAATAAAAATATAAAATAATATATTATAAATATAAATAGAGCTATGTTAATTAGAAATAAATACATTTCATACCAGATATCAAACTTGTATGATAATTTTATGTATGAATCATTTACGGTTCTACCACCACCATTAAATACATAAATAAGAACATACAGATTCTGCAGCGTACTGCTTCTATATCATATTTCTACTGCTTTATCATCATTCTACAAATCAAGGTCTTAAAACTTAGTTGAATTTAATTTAGCAAACTTAGTGTAGACTATTCATACCTTCTTTTGCTTTGCTTTACTATATTTATTTCCCTAGAAGAAGTTTACAAAGCAGTTCAATCTCTTGTACTCAACACTGTAAGAAAAATACAATGGATTCTTCCCTTCCAAAAGCTTATGTAGGTAATTGGTATACCATAGAATTTACCACTTTTAAACCATGGTATAAGTCTTTTTTAGAATTCATTGTATGTATATGGAGTCTGTTTTAGGATATTTTTTAGGTCCAAGTACGTTTTAGAGAACTTTGGAGATTCTGAAGTTTTGAGATGTAGAACTGCGCAAACGAATCAGAGGTTTAGAAACGGATGGAGACTTTCCCACAGTGATATTGAGGTTATCTTGTAAGAAAAGATAGATCTTTGAGTTAGATTTCCAGTGCCACCGATTTGAGGTCAATCAGGATTGATCATGGATCAAAAGTTATGCATGTTTTACTAAAGAATGATTCGTCTGACTCTCGAGAGGAAGCTGTCAAAGAAATGAAGAACTGTCGATCGACATTACACCCTTTGGGTTCAACACTGATGCCAGAAAACGATTCGAGTCTATTCCAAGACCGACTAAGGCTCAGGAGTCACAACAAGTTACCATAATGCCCTTGGTTGACTTAAAACCCTATTTATGTGATTTATACACCATTGTTTACACTAAGCTTTCTATTATATTTTTAGGTTTTGCTTAAGGTTAGGAGAGATAGGAGGAACTTCTTCAGAGTCCTCTTGAAACTTCTTTAGTTTTCTATTGATTTATATTTTATTCTATTTATCTACATTCTTTGTTTCTCTGATCATGTCTGAGTAGATCCCCTGCTAGATTGATATATTGTATCCTTCACAAAATTGATCTAACTTCTTGTATTCTAGAGTAGCTAACTAGGACTTTGATCTTAGGATTATAGACAACTCTGAAAGTAGGTTCTTTACCCTGATAATAATTTTGCTGAGCTAGGTTGTTAGGTGCACGAGACGACTGATTTAGTTAACTTAGTGAACATATCGGTTCGGGCGTTAATGCTTATCTGAGGAACTATCGATCGACACTCACTATATAGTATCGAACGATACTCATTCCTTGTTTGCATGCGAGCTGGAACATAGGAATTAGTCATCTGATGAGACTCACGGCGAAAGCTGAAAATCTCACTATAGCATTCGAATTCTAAGATTAAACCCTTAGCATCTATATATTGTAGTTATAATAACCTGAATGAAATCCTAAGTCTAGAACCCTCCTTCCATCAAACAAATTCATTTATTTACTGCTTACTTTATTTGTTGCTTTTATATTAGAGAAAATGACTAGAATAGCATAGAAAGTTGTTATATTACTAGAGTAGTATGAATTGTTTGAAAATAACTAGAATGTTTATGGACCCATGATAAATTACAATAAAGACCAATGTTCAATTTTTTTTCATTGAGATTATTTTTAATTAACGAATCCATGTCACTAATTTGTGTATAAATGTCGTTAATTTTTGTGATCAAAAGCGTGAGAAGACAATCAACTGTCGTCATAATTCCAGTGGTAAAACAACTTTCTCTCTTTGTAACACACAACTTTCTCTCTTCGTTGACCATTTAGTCGAGATTGTTGTTTATCTTCTCGAACTGTCTTCTCCAATATTGTCTTCTTCGCCGAAATCTTCTTCTCTATAAGCATTTCTACGAAATCATCTTCTCCGGTATGGTTTGGCTGAGTTTGGTTTATGTTGTGACTGAGTTTGATTTATATCGTGGCTGAGTAATTTATAATGTTGTGGCTGAGTTATTTTTCCATTGCATCTGAGTTAGTTTTCTATTGCGATTGAGCTATATATTATGTTGTGGCTGAGTTACTTTCTATTAATTATGTTGTGGCTGAGTTAATTTTCTATCGCGGCTGAGTTATATATTATGTTGTGGTTGAGTTATTTTCTATTCATTATGTTGTGGCTGAGTTAGAATTTTATTTCAGTTGAGTTATATATTATGTTGTGGCTGAGTTAGTTTTATATTATGGCTGAGTTATATATGTGTTTTATGACCAGATAGATGTTTCTGAAGATCAAGCACGAGATTAACCTCCAATACTTTACGCTGAAGGTGCTTCTAATCTAGAAAATAATGAGATTAATCACAATATCCATATGGGAGAATTCCATCATGTTGGAGGCAATCAGACAAGATATGTGGGAACACTTGAATCAGTCTTCTATTAGAATAATGCTAAGCTAGTTGAACGCAAAAGCATGTGGTCTGGTAGGAATGTACACTATCTACTATGTAGACAACTGCGAGTATATAAGAAGGAGATTTGGAGTCTCGTTGGTGATGAACCTATCATGCTTAGCTTACACTAATTTGGTGAGATGACTGGGTTAAACACAGATCCAGTGCCAACATAAAGTTTTGAACCAGACCATTACAAAGAGTTTTGGGAGGAGTTGAATATGCGATGGGACACAAGTTAGATGAACTTTGGGCAATATTAGAGGTATGTCCGGCCTGGAGTTTTGAAAAGCTTAAATAGTTAAGGCTGTTACTTCTTCAAGCCATGGGACTTTATGATTTGCATCATAATTCCAGGATACAATTTGAAAGTGCAGAAATTGAATACGATGAAGCTATGAGGATGTATCCATGGGTTCGAATTGCATATGAAGTTCTTGTTGACTATTAAGATTATGAATTCGCGAGGAAGTTCATTCACCATAAGTGGCCTGAAGGACGTGTTATTGGTATGGGCGTATGAATTTGTCACTTGCTCTCGAGAGCGTTTTGGGAGAGTGGTCGATGGCAAAAAGTTCTGCTTTTTCGATGGTGTTGAAAGCGTACACGTTCAAGTTTTGCTACTGTTTTCTCTAAGGAGATCAGAGATCATGGTGAGGTAAGATTTCACCCTTAATTATTATTTATTTGGTAGCTGAGTTATGAGTATTTGATGGTTGAGTTGTTATTTAGTAGATGGCTGAGTTATTCGTTTTTGATGGCTGAGTTATTAAGTATGTGGTGGCTGAGTTATGAGTTTTTTGATTGCTGAGCTATGAGCTTTTTGATTAATGTGTTATGATTTATTTTTTGGCTGAGTTATTAGCTATTGTTGCAGGTGCATATGCGGAAAATAGTTATGAGGGACTTTGTACAAGAGATGTTTCCTGAGTGGCCGGGTGAAGCCGATGACCCACAAATCGTTAACTTGATAACAATCATACATGCAGATAAGTTTGTTAGATGCTTTTGGGAAGTGCAGAGGAATGCGAAGAAGAAAAAAATGGAGGTTGAGCCACCCACTAAGAAGCAAAAGAAAGTTAAAAAACATAAAAAAGTGAACACGAGTGAAGGTGAAGCTGCTGCAAAGGAAAAGAGTGCCAGCGAGGAGGAAGGTAAGGAAGATATGGGGAACAATGCGGCTCTGCAGAGCATAATGACTACTCTGGATAATATTTCCAGAAACATTGACAACTATGATGGTAGATTTGAGATGTATGAGTCGCGGTTAACTACATACGATTTCAACTTTAGAGAGTTAGCCCTAAACATTTCAAATATGGAGAAGAACATTAGTGATATGGTTCAAGATGCAATGGATAAGTGTCTGAAAGTTATGGGCGTAGGGGAAAGTGCCAAAACTATGATTTCCTCAGAAATTTCCCAGAACCATCTTTACTGAAGGGCTCACCACACAATTTACCGCAGAAGTCCGTCAATAGTCCAACGACAGCTAAGACCTCTCTTGGTGGTCTGGGGACGAAATAGACTTTGGTTGAGGAGCTTGGTAAGGCTAATGCCAAAGGTTTAGGGGCTAAACTGAATTTGGAAGATGAAGTTTCTAAGAAGGAAACTGATGTAAAAACGAATTTGGTTGACGAGTTTGGTATTGGAAGTGCTACTGATGTTGATTTCTTTACTGTTTCTACTGCTAAGGTACCCGACTATGGATGCGGCTTCATGGTAAAAGCAAGGATGTGGGTGATTACAAAAGAAGGAGGTGGCTGAGTTAAAAAAGAAAGAGGTGGCTGAGTTAAAAAAGAAGGAGGTGTCTGAATTAAAGAAAAACCAGTTTGAATTAAAGAAAAACCAGGCAGAGTTAAAGAAGCAAGAAGCCACTTCTAAGAAGAAGGAGGTTGAGTTAAAGCAGTGAAAGGCGGCTGCATTAAGGGAGGCCCCTACTTCAAAAAGGACAACATGTGTCGGTGTAATACGAATAGATGTTCTGAAAAAGAAGCAGATTGACGATGACAGTGAGCTTGCGGATGTGACCGACGAATGGCTGGCGGCAGAAAACAAAACATTGTCGGAGTCTAATGCGGAGGAAGAGGAAAATATTAGATGTTCAAGAATAAAGCGTTGTCGGAAGAGAGATGTTCAATTATCTCCAAATGCGTGTGTAGTGATGCCAACATGTGCTCCTTCAGCACAAGTTTTCGTTACGTTGGACAATGGAACGACGTGCATGAGGAAGAATTTTGAATCTTTAGCAAGAATATATGATCCTCTAGCACTTGTTGATCCGGCTAAAGCGAAAAAACTTAGAGAACGCGTTAGTAACCTTCCATTTACAAAACCAGGAGGTAAAATAACAGCTGACAAAGAGGGTGACTTCTACAGAATCCTCATCACATAAAGACCGTGGCCAGACTTAGAATATGGATGGCTGTTTGATAAAGTAAGTCTAGATAAAGGATGCGTTATTATTTATTTGGTGGCTGACTTGCGATATTTTACGGTTGAGTTAAATATTATTTGATGACTAACTTAATCTTCTTTGTATAGCATGTCAGTTAATACATTAGAATCTTCATTGGAAGGTCCATGCGAGATCCCACCCCATTCTGGTCCAAGCGCATTGCCATTATTGACCTTCGGTTTCTCTATGTATGGGTTCAAGATTACAAGCAGTTCAAGATAAAACTCTAGATGATGAAATTCTAAGGCACTTGTCATGAATTAACGAAGGGTTTGATTCCTCTTGATGCTCAAATAAACTTGAAGTTGTTTGGAGATGTGGATCACTTGTAGGGAGTGCTTTAAGTTTCTGACAATCATTGGGTGGCGTTTCACATGGATCCGGTGAATGAGAAGATTGATTGCTACGATCCAATCATTCGAGAGGTAACACCCGAAAGTGAGCTGAAATTTTCAATTGCATTTAAGCCGATTACACAAATGTTCCCTGCAATTTTGAATGATGTTATTCCTGCCAATCTCGGGAAATCTAGCAAGAAGTAGTTTGTGTTCCGAAGGAGGAAAGGCAAATACATTGCTCAAAACGTCCAAGTTGGCAATTTTGGGGTGTACTCATTGAAGTTTGATTAATGTCTAGCGCTTTGTGTAACTTTTTATGGGATAAATGACAAAAAAAAATTTAAGGTTTATGGGTCAAGATGGCGACAAAGATTTTTGAAGATAGAGGAAATAGGGATTTCTAAACAGTATGTTTAACGATTGAACCATTAATTTTGTATGTGTATATAACTCAGTCTTATCGTTTATATATCTCAGCCATATCGTAGATTTGTAACTCAGCCAAACCTTAAACATACCCTAAAATCAGAAAATGTTTATTTAACTCAGTCGTGTTGGTCCGATAACACAGCTGTATCGCTTTATATAACTCAATTGAACCTCAAACATACCCTAAAATCAGAAAATGTAATCAAAGTACTTCAAAAATTAAAGTGAAGCCCCTCTTATAAATTTAATGTGAATACATAGACATCTGAATGTGTCTACTTTATTGAATTTACATGTTAAAAATTGATCATGATCTTAAAGGAATATGGTGTCTTACAATTACTTAGAAACCTTACGTGTAGATACTAGGTGTGAGCCTAATTCATACGTAGTAAACCATATAAAATGTACGTTCAACTGAATTTGTGTACTTTATTATATTTCCTAGTGGTACCTACACCCTAAATCATAAATCCTAAACTCTAAACCCTAAATAATCAACCTAAAACCATAAATAATTAACCTTAAACTCTAAATCCTAAATAAAGCCGTCAACTAATAATAACTCAGCCGTAATGTGGAACTTAGTCTTGATGTTTCATAATTTGGGCGGGGATGTGGCTAAAAGCTAAACCTATCATAACTCAGTCGTAACTGTAATTTATCATAACTTAGTCGTAAAGTTATCATAACTCAGTAATGAATCATAATTTACTAGCGAATGTTCATATTTTTAGGTGGGAGCTTTTTATTTATTTATCTAGCTACTTTTCGTGTTCTATATCTGTCTATATATATTTCTCTTTTCTTATACCTTTCATCTCCCATCTCATACTATCTAGAAAAACCTAATCTCATCCAAACCTAGTCCCATAGCATATGTTATGCCGGTTGTCCCTCATTGGTCGACAAGGTTAGGGAGCAGTGTCAACGCTATACTAAGTTCTGCAGATCCGGACAACCTTCGCGTTCTAAAACCTGGTATGGGTGCCTTGCTCGGCAAAACCAATACGACGGGGTTTAGATTTTAAGTCATATATCGCATACGGTCCCTTCGATTCTAGCAGAATGATGGGTTCGTGAGTGGCCGACATACCGCTTAATTCCCGATCATTTTAAGGAATGATGGTTTCTTATACTCGTTGTAAGGACCATACCGATTCTGTAACCATACTAGAGTTAAGTCAAACACTTAATTTTTGTTATTATTGTTTTTTTGTAGCGAAAATACACGTGGAATCCGAGGCATAATTTGACAGTTTGGTCACATTTTAATCTGGTTGCCATGACGATGTTTCGTTCTCAAATGCGCGAGTTGAAGAGTATATGGGCGGATGGTGGCGAGAAGCCTGAGTGGATGCTAAAGAAAGTTTGGTTTTCTCTCGTTGATATGTTTGAGAAGTTTGGACCTGATAATTTTGGTTTTAGACATTATGATTAATCTTGTTATAACTCAACCGTTTGGATTTATTTTGTTATTAAACTCAGTCGTGAATGTTTATAACTCAGTCGTCATGTTATCATAACTCAGCCTTCTTTCTCTTATAACTCAGCCATAAAGTTGTATAACTTAGTCGTTAAATTGTATAACCCAGCCATAAAATTGTATAACTTAGCCGTCAAATTTTATAACTCAGTCGTAAAATTGTATAACTCAGCCGTCAAATTATATAACTCGGCCGTCAAATTATATAACTCAGCCGTAAAAATGTATAACTCAGCCGTAATATTGTATAACTCAGTCGTCAAATTATATGACTCATTCTTTTTTTCTTTAGTAACCCAATCGTAAATTTATTATAACTCAGTTGTCCAATTGTATGATTCAACCTTCTAATTATATATCGAGACGATAATACTTCCCTTTATAATATCGAGACATTCCCTTATAATATAGAGTTGGGAGTTGTGTTCTGAAATTAAAAAAGAAAATACTTCCTCATCTTGCGATTCAGGTAAGTTGATTTCTTGATCTTTGCTCTCACCTGTTTTCTTCCAAAAATTAATAGGAATTTGTTGCAGAAAACTATTATATGCGACGTTCGAATGCAGATAGAGGAACGCCGAAACAGTGTTGGTGTGGTGAACCCGCTGAATTATTTACATCTGAAACAACTAAAAATCTAGGGAGATTGTACTATTGTTGTGCAAAAGGATATAATAAGGTTAGTTTTAGTTCTTATTTAGCATGTTCTAAATGGGAAACAAAGATCTGGTTATATTGGTGAAATAGAGAAATTTATTCAAATGGAGGATGAGTGTTTGGTGGAAGATGTTGAAGATATGAAGTCAGTGATAAGAGACATGTACAAATGCATGTTGAATGTGAGAGTTAATGTTGCTCGCTTGGATAAAAAAGTTTAATGAATGAAGACAAAACTGAGAGAATAAGAGATGAATGCATGAGTGAGATGCGGTGTTTGAGAAATGTGGTGATTTGTGGGTTTGGTAAGGCGATACTTGTTACTACTACTTATTTGCTTAGTTATGTTTTGTAAACGTAACTCAGCCTTTTAGTTTTATATAACTCAGTCGTAACGTTTTTATTACTCAGCCATATTTAAACTAAAAGTAAGACATAATTAAACTAAAACTCGACCATAATTAAAACATTTTCATACATTAATGTATCTACATAATGGCATAGCAAAGAACATCAAAATAATACATCTTCACCACTCCCTTGTGTCTCTAAACACGCTCATCGGTTCAAACTCACAGAAGAACATCCCGACCTCTTCGATCCAAAAACAATGGTTACACATATTGTCACATTTACTATTCTCAATGAATCACAAGACCCAATCTATGTCCAAAATAGGAACACATTGGCAACTGTAGAACGATGGAATAACAGTTGAAATGAACTCAAACCTCTTTGCGCGAAACTTGTCACCATGCCACAAACCCCATTCCCATTTCACATATCGCACTATTTTCCCAATACTTTTAACTAATTCCCTTGTAAAACGAGCGATATATTCCTCATCATCACAAAAGATTTTCCGATTCATTGCGTATGTATACATGGCATGTTCATATCATGCATCCATTGCACTTTTCATAAGAGCAAGTCCTTCTTTTTGAAGGTTAAATGTGAAGAAAAACTGTACACCCTTGATATAAAGTGTGCTTTGGTTTCCCTCTGCATAGCAAGTTTTCAACAAAGAAGCATATTGACTCCCTAGGCAAAGGATAACACATCAAAAATACGGTATACGCTACGCCGATCTGTTAACGCCTTCATCGCCCTGCACGATGCTCTTAGACTATAGAGATCTATGAAGGAGTTACATGACACACGTTCAACCTCTAACACTTTAATTTCTTCGGATATTTCAATAATCGGGAAAGATTCCATCTTCTCTCCAATATGTTAGTTTTTAAGACTTTCGTCGGCATAGAGAGGGGTGAAAGTGATTTTGAGATAAACATTTATTATGTCTAAATAGAGAGTTGAAAAGGTGTCTTGTTTGAGAATACAATGGCTTTTATGTTTATGTTTTATGTAACTCAGCCATAAAGTAAACGTTATTCAGCCGTCAAGTGTAAATTAACCGCGACGTTTCATATTTTAGGCGGAAATTTTAACTCACAACGTAATACAAAAAACATTCAAATCTAAAACTCAAAAGTAAAGTAAACGTAACTCAGTCGTCAAGAGTAAATTAAATCGCGATGTTTCATATTTTGGGCGGGAATTTTAACTCACGACATACGTGTTTAAATATTAGCCGAGTCCTTCCAAAACTCAGCTGTAAAGTAAATGTAACCCAGCCATCTTGAGTTAAGTAAATCGCGACGTTTCATATTTTGGGTGGAAATTTTAACTCACAACGTAATACAAAAAACATTCAAGTCCAAAACTCAGCTGTAAAGTAAACATAACTCAGTCGTCAAGAGTAAATTAAATCGCAACGTTTCTTATTTTGGGCGGGAAATTTAACTCACCAAATTACGTGTTTCAGTGTTAGCCGAGTCCTTCCAAAACTGAGCCGTGAAGTAAATGAAACTCAGTCGTCAATAGTAAATTAAATCGCGCCGTTTCATATTTAGGGGGAAATTTTAACTCACAACGTAATAAAAAAACATTCAAATCCAAAACTCAGCCGTAGAGTAAACATAACTCAGGAGTCAAGAGTAAACTAAACATAACACAACCGTTATACAAAAAGCACTAAAATCCTTACAACACTTTTACATCGGACAAGTTTTGACATTATGTCCACTTTGTCTATAACTAGAACATGTGTGTTCTTTCCTATGACATTTGTTTTCAACTACAACTTCTAAACCAGATTTCATCTTATTTTTCTTAGGCCTTCCTGGTTGTTAACGAATAAACGGGGGCAAGCATGGTTGGTTAGCCACGTTTTCTGGAACTTCTTGCGTTGAATCAACCAGCATTAGCGATTCAGCGTATGCGCTCACCAAATAAGTGTTGTAATAGTAAAGACTGCACATGGATATACGACTAACATTTCGGAACTCGGCAGCTACGATTGCCTGCACACTTGGTAATTTCTCGTGTTCGAAACGCTGGCATGTGCCCTTTCTCCCCTCCAAGTTGACAACATTCAAAGACTCCCCATAAGATTAATTTGCAACTTCAGTGTAATGATCATCAATCCTTTGTACCGTCAACAGTCTGGCGGCAGTAACACGACCTTATTATAAATATAGAATAAAAACCGTTATGGCTGACTTATGAACTGATAGTCTGGTTTATGAACTTTTACGGCTGACTTATGAATTGTTTGCCTGGTTTATGAACTATTATTGCTGATTTACAAGTAGTAGTTTCTCTACACCACGCGTTGAGTGATTGACTGTGATTTAGCATCCTTTGTCTAGTCACCATCTGGTCATCATAATCAATATATATTCGAATAGTTTGACAATGTTAAGACTTCTAGTTTTTGACACCGCTATGTCTGTAGTCATCAAATTGTACCTTTCGCTTAAGAAATGAACACGGGCCCACAGTCGGTCATCAACTTTTTGGAGGTAGCCATGTAGTTTAGAATTAATCGCTTCAATCTTCTCAAACATCGCAGTAAAGTCATGCATACTAAAACATCTTGTTGCTTTCTTTACCAGACGAAATACATCTTTTCCTTTGTACCGTCCCAAAATGTTCCTATATATATGGTAGGTGCATATTCCTCGAGAAGCCAACGAATACACATTTTGAATTGCTTTCCCTATAGATTTATGCATATCCGAGGTTACTGCAAGACCCTCGTCATCATAAATTAAAACTTTTAGTTGCGTAAAAAATCAGTGCCACGAGTCATCATTTTTAGTGTAAACCACACTGAAAGACTATTGGGAAAATCTGAAAGTTATCAACCTGAGCTAGTTTTGTGAGAAGCGTCCCTTTGTATTTACAATTAAGAAACATACCATTGACAATCAAAACTTTTCGCATGAAAGGAAACCCATTTATGCTCACACCAAACGAGGAACACATACATGAATCTTCCAAACTCATTGATTTGAATATGCGTAATTGTACATGGATTTTCCCTTCTTATCATGTATTAGTAAGAAGACAAGTTTTCAAACCCACTCTCAAGAGTTCCCTCATCGATTTCCCTTGCAAATATCAGCATCCTATATGATTTCCAATAATCCACATGTCTACATGAAAACGATACAAATAAAGCAGCCGCATCACAAAATTAAGTCAGCCGCAATGTTAATATAATTCAGACGTATCTTTAATATAACTCAGCCCAATCGTTTAAAAAACTCAACCATATCGTTACAAATAACTCAGTTGTATGTCTAATATAACCCAGCCCAATTGTTTAAATAACTCAGCCATATCGTTACAAATAAATCAGTCGTATCTCATCCAAATAGTTTAATAACTTAGCCGTGACATTTTAATTACCTTTACACCAAACTGCTTATTGATAGCTATTCTGACACTCTTAGGTCAAACGGATGGACCAACGTCACCAATAAATTCCTTTTACAACTCTCCTAAATATCTGGTGTTGCTTGTCGAGATCGATTAGAACACTCAGTTATAGAACATGCATGATCTGATTCGTAAATACAAATATAAAATGTTGGGGAAGCCCCTTGTGCAGAAGCATGAACTCTCCAGAGACATCCATCTACCCAACATGAAACAATGAGTGTATCTGAATTGGATACATCTACATCAAAATCAAATCGATCCCTTACTGTAAGAAGTTTCAGACGTCTCTCCAAATTGGATTTACTCTCATATCATTGCCCTATCGCAAGGTTAAGCGAAGACATCTCCAACCTTTGAGACTCCGGTTTCCTTTTAGATTCGCTCATCGTCAAGTTCTTAGATCTCTTTGACATGAGGGTTTTTATGTATTTCAATGCTAACTTTATCAAATTAACCCTACAAACTACTCTTGCCAAGAGAGGTCAAATTGTAGTATTTAGGGATCGAATCCACATGGAGTGTGTGCACACAATAAAATCAATACAATCGCGATTAAGCTAGGCAAATAGATTAATAACCAGTAAATAAACTATAGCAAATAATTGATTGATTGGTAAGTAAACAATAATAATAAATAGCTAGATCTAGGGTTTCAGGCAAGTGGATTATAGAAGATAGAAGCTTAGGGTATTAATCACGGAACTCAATATCTAATCTAAAAGACGGCCAGCGTTTGCTGCGAGTCTAATCTATTGACTAAGTCCGATGTCTCAACTCTCGCTTCTTGACACATAATGACCGTCGATCGATGGCAATGATCATGCGTCAATCGATGGTCTCTTGAGTCAAGGTTTCTGATCTAATTAGATAAGTTCACTAAATTTACTAAATCTACTCTCGTTTGTTTCTAGCAATCTAGCTGAACATGATTAATTCTGGTAGTAGACCATGCTCTCGCTTGTGCCTAACTATCCTACGATCAGGATTCTAGTTATCTACTATAGAACACAAGCAATAAACACAATTATGTTGATAAATCTAATAATAACCCTAGCAAATCTTGTGTTTGGATAATCCATCAATACTATTAATACACCCTAAGCATAACAAGAGATCTACTCATACATGATCTTTGTCATAGAAATCATAGATGAAATATCTATAGAATAGAAATAAAATAAAGAACCAAAGGAGTTCCAGGAGGATTCTGACGGAGTTCCTCCCTTCTCTCCTAACCATATAACAATACATATAGTAAAGCTTTGAAAGCATTTCTAGCATAACCGTCAACGATGGCTTACAAAGCATATAAATAGGGTTTTAGATAGTGCATTGGTATTTTGGTAATTTGAGATGGCTTTTGGGCTTAAGTCGTCGAGTTTCTCCTCTAAACTGAAACCATCGTCGTAATCTTTGCTCCTAGATTTAACTTCTGAAACTTCTACTTCTGATCTAAAACTGAATATCCTTTTTACTCTCCTCTATCGCTCCGTCATTCCAACTGATTTCGCCATCCTTGTTCTCTATAATCTCCACACAGAGACTTAGCTGATCGATTTTCCTTAGGCTTATAAAACCTCGCAGTCGTCGACTTTGAAGACGTAAATTGGTGGAGTGTCGTGCGCCATTGTTTTCAAAGTTTTATTCTAGAACATATAGCTCAGTTGAATCTGATGCATCGACTCATTCAATTCGTAATCATAAATATCGATGTTGAATACATATATGTAGAACTTTACACCCTCTACTATCGATGTTGAATACATATCTGTTTTTTCTTAATTTAGTTATCAAAAACAATATTACAAGATCCATAGGATTTTAGAGAAATATGAAGAACAAGATGAAGAAGATGAAGAATAATACACGGCGTAGTAACATAAACCCTTATTTTACTGTTGTTACGTTACTAATGACTTGAAAAATAAGAGTTGATGACATGGATGATGACATGGAAAATTAATAAGTCAACCACCAAAGGAACAGATAACGCAGCCTCGTTAAATCAACTATCATGTACAACGTAAGTCATCCAAAACATGGATATTATTTCAGTAATTAATCTTTCGCTAATAAATCAGCCGCAATTAGGATGAAAAATCTTAAGCCAGTCGTATCGTCAAATAAATCAGCTGTCAAATGAATGATATTCTAGCAATTAATATTTCACTAATAAGTCAACCGTAATTAAGCTAAGTTTATTGTTAATCCAGCCAATTACGGTTGATTAAAAATAACTCAATCATAACAACTTCCCATAAGTCAGTTGTTATTTTAATAACTCAGCCAGCCGATGATAATTAACTCAGCCGACTAAACATATCTCAGTCGTGTCTTAGATACAAATCAGTTGAATTTTTGATAAATCACCTCGCCGATGTATAAGTTAGTCGTAACTTGTGTACATAAGTTAGCCGTTATCGCATAAATCAGTCATATTTCTATAAATCAGTCGTCACTAACGGTTGATTTATGTTCATAAGTCAACTAGTTTCTATAAGTCAGCTGTCACTAACGGCTAACTTATGTTCGCAAGTGAGACAGTTTCTCATAAGTCAGCCGCATTGTTTAACTCAGCCGCAACGTAACCATTACTCAATTGTAACGAAGTTTGTAGCGCTTTACGGCTGAGTTCATTAATCCACGTCAGTGATGTTCTACGTGGCGTCGACTTTTTGCTTACGTGGCATTAAAAAATGATGGCATTCTTGTAAATATATTTTTTTCACAACGTAATAAAAGGGCACGCTACATATTAAAAATGAAAGTAATAAAAAAATTGTATGTTTCTGATCATATGTCCTGAAATATGTGTCAAATTTCCTTTACATTCTTTAACTTATCTTGATTTGAAAGTCAAGTCTATTGTGTGAGATATTGAATTTCTTTGGATATGTTCTTTACGTACTGCAATCGATTTCTTATTTTTTGAGAGTTTCTCTTGAGGTAATTTGAGTACATTAATAACCTTTTATAAGGTTCATATCTTATTACTAAAACTAATCTAGGTTCTCTCCATTTTTTTAATATGTCGTGTTTGTTTAAACCAAGAAAATTTGGTTCCCTATAAAGTTATGTAAAATATTTTATTGTGCGAGCTTTGTTTCTCATAACCATTCTTTGGGAATAATTTTCTTTCAGATTAATAATCACAAAACACTTGATCGAAAAAGATGTCGACCACAAGACAGAAATATAATTTCAATCAAAGAAAAGAAAACGAGGAACATCAATCAAGCCGCACGAAAATCTTCTCATCACCAAGCTAATTATAAGAGACTTGCACATAGAAAAGGTGCCATTTGATGCTGGAAGTCCAGCCCATATTTTTGGAAATACCCTCTAAAACGAAAATGGATCTCTTTGGAATCTTATAAACTCTAAATCGCCGACGGAGGCACAAACAATGCAAGTTGGGATAACTTATCCCTCACAACTTAATCATCTTTTGAATCGTAAGAGTTATGAATTATAAATAGCGTCACGCTTGTGGAAACTCACTCTTTAACATCTACATCATATAACTAGATCTAGAGTTCTTAACTATCCCAAGATCTATTGGATCTTCAGTCGATCCCAATACACTAAGAATTACCGACTGCACACCATATAATCATAGCTCGTTACATACACTTACAATATCTAAAATTACTTACACGCTCACCACACATTGTGGAGCTTTCCTACAAAATCTACTCAAATCACGATCAAAATTTTAAGCTTGACATAGTGTATGACGAGATCGAGAAAATTTCAATTGAAAACAAGGAAGCAACAAGATATTTTCATTTGATTATAATCGTTTGAAGCTTTGATTCTAAAATGAAATAATAAAAGAAGGCCTTGGCTTTGCTACAAGTGATATAGACAAATAACTGAACTTGGAGACATATTGTAACAACTCAACTCGTGAGACCCAAGTTGGCTCTGCGGAGCGCCGATCCTAATCCCTCACCTGTGAGCCTTCACTGACTCTCCAGGTAGGAACTCTCCATATATGTTATTAGTGTGCTTGGCTTTCCTCAAACCTAAGACCTAACCATTTAACAACCCTCTCACTGAATAAATTGTCACCAATTTAGCTACATGTCAATTTGTGACAAATTATCATGTGTAAGGGTTGTTAAAGGGTGGGGGTCTATTCAGTGAACCCCACACCATTGTAGAATTATGTTTAGATTTTGAAACATGTTCCGTCAGCTTGAATTGATTCTGTTTGAGTCATGTTTGGTAGTTAGTTCATTCACTGTAAACTGGAACTAGGGGTCTAGAGGATTCAACTTTGATTGCACTGTATGATGTTAATTGATTATGATATATATATATATATATATATATATATATATATATATAGGGACTATGTGGTGGGCGAGGCGGCAAGGATGCTTGAGATAGTGACGCATATTGTGTGGTGAGTGGTGTAGAGACGTTTGCATTCGACACATATATGGTGTGCGGAGGTACAAAGACAGATTGTACTAACGACACAAAGTATTTATATCCTTATGAAGAAATGTGGGGTGTATGGATGAGCTATGTGCTATCATCACATTGTTTGTTTTGTGTGATGCTCTAGGCGTCTTGTTTGTTCGTGTTAGAGCTAAATTTTCATTGTGAGAGTTCTATTTACTCAAGTCAGTGGTTTGCAGGATTATCATCTCATACCTCACTGAGTGACTCCCATGTTACTCAACCCTCCTTCTTTTTCCGTTTTAGGTGAGACTGACGATAAGGAGTGATCATTTCGGGCTGGTGTTTTTGGGCGTTTATTTTTCTTTCTTTTTTCAGATTTATGGATTTATGTTTTTATCAACATTTTTTGGGTGTTTATTTTATTATCAGATCTACGGCGTTGAGGTTTATTTTTGAGAATTAATATGTGGAGATTTAAAAAAATTTATTTGCTTAAGTTATTTTCGAAAACGGGGGTATTACAAGTGGGATCAAGCCGAACCCAGACAAGTGTGGAGTCAATGAGGGCTCACACTAGCATATATAAAGATCTTGGGGCACAACGAAGGTCTTCCATTTTTTGAGAGTGGGTGATTTGTAACATTCCGCTTTGTGGTATAGGAAAAGGCTTAAGAGAATTTATTTTGCTACCTATGTCACCAAAAGGCGCTTAGCTTTTCCGTCACACATATGTTTAGAACTCCAGATTTAAGCGTGTTTGTGCTCAAATAGTGGAAGGATGAGTGTTTATGTTTTCTCGGGCTCATCTCGAAAATTTGTCTCTGCATGGCTTTGAATTGGGCTTGTAAGTCGATTTCGACCAAGGTGGCCAAATATTTACTCATTTCACTATTAGTCATCGTTAGGTAGTTCTAGCGGAAATTTGTTAGGGTAAAATAAAGCAAGGTTCTTTGTAACACTACTAAAACATTAAGTAAGATAGCAAGAACGATAAATATGGATCAAAGGTAATGTTGGAGCAATAAATACAACTTATAGGTTCAGAAGCCCTAATTGTAGTTACTACTATTTAAGTCGAGGTGTAGATTTGACCCCCCCCCCCCCCCCTCTTCTAGGTTTTAGAGTCCTTTTTATAGGTTAATGTATAAAATCTATATTAGATCCTTCTATATCGTGAGATATGAAAAGGTCTCCCTTCAGTAGAAGTTTTCAATTTTTACCCTAAGGCAGGAGGAAACCCGGCTCGGAAGACGGAAGTCGTCTAAGGATAAGAAAATGTCGGCATCCTGCTCCAAGCAGGAGAAATGACTCCTTGGATTAACTATCTCCAACAATAATCATTGTCCTTATCAGCCACACCTTCTTATCCAAACACATTCCCAATCTCTTGTGTATGCATTAATATGGATTACCTCTTCTGGCAAAAAAATAGTATTAAAGATCCATAACTAGATCGAGTTTCTTATACGTGGTTAATATGGCATCCCTAGGCAACTTAAAACGATAAATTACTCATAAGAATTAACAAGAGACCACCTAAATTTGATCAGACATGTAGAAAAAATGCGAAGCTTGGTTCTCGGCAAATGAAGAAGCGATTATAGAGGCACAACCACCATATATATAATTGGTTCACAATCTGTATGATTATAAAACATGTGTTTCGTGAATGGCTGTTAGACTCTTATGTTGATATTTAGTGGTTGTGGATCAGTTTAAAAAGACACACTTGTACAAATCTAACTTATAGATACAAGAAACCAAATAAGAAGAGACTCTTTTGTATTCATAGCTAGAAACACTTGATTGGCAATAAAAATTATGCCTTATATCTCATTTTACATGCCAAAACTATGATCGGACTATAAGGATTTGATCACTATGATTAGGAAACCTCGAGCATGACTAAACTTCTCAATATACCAGAAAGAAATAGCAGCATTACAAAAAAAAAATCTAGTCTTTCAAGATATTCAACGACCCTTGAGACTAAAAAGCAATTGCTGATTTTTTAGGTCGAAATGGAAGATCAGTTCATAAAAAAATATATTGATTAATCTATTTTGGTCTAGTTTCTTATATCACTTTCTATTTGAGTAATAGAGTAAACCAAAGAAAAAAACCATTAATCTTCCCTTGATGTTTTCAATTCCACGGTAGTCCACAACAGGTGAACAAACATGGATGCAAATTGTCCCACGTGTGCCACTCAGGACCAGAGAAAATTAGCGTAGCTGATTATGCCACACATGCATAACCTAGAGGAGAATGATTACACGGAAAAGTTCAAAATAATCACATTGTCTTTTGGGAAAAAAATTGGAAGAGATTACTAATGGCAACGCGAGGAGCTGCTGCTGCTGCGTTCGTAATATGGAAGCACCAAAGCAACCCTTCTCTTCGATCTCCATCATCACACCATTTTTATCCCATTTTCAAGCCTTCAATCATCCCAAAAGGTAACAAATTAGGATTCATCACCGAAAATTTGAAGAAGTGAAATTGGAATATATATATATATATATTCTTTTTTTTGGAGCAACATCATATATATATATATATATGTATATGAATCTCTTTGTAGGGTTTAGATATCAAATGAGGGCAATACAAGGAGCAAGTGTTGATCCCGTTACACAATCGAAGAGCAACGATGAGCCAAAACCAAAACCTGAGAATTGGAAAATTAAAATGCTTTATGATGGGGATTGCCCTCTCTGTATGCGTGAGGTCTTCGTAATAATAAGCATCTATCTCAAATGTTCACTACGAAACTTGAAAATACTTCTCACAAACTTAATTGATCTGTTTCCGTTTTCTTGTCTAAAAGGTTAATATGCTTAAGGAAAGGAATGAGGAACATGGAACGATAAAGTTCGTCGACATCAGTTCCAATGATTATTCCCCCCAAGAGAATCAAGGGCTTGATTACAAAACAGTAAATTATTTTATTTAACCTTCTCCATTTTGTACCATCCTCTGTTTTTTTTATGTTCTAGTTCGAATTTGATCGAGATTTGTATCAGGTTATGGGGCAAATCCACGCTATTCAGTCTGATGGAAATGTGGTAACGGGTGTAGAGGTAAAGCTTTTGCATCATTGGTTAGACTAAAACCATTTCGTATATTATAGGGAAAATTCCTTAAAAATACACAGACTCAATTTCATTTGTAAATAAAATACACGAACTATTTTGGATTCCCGTTTAATACATGAACTAATTTTCGTTGCCTATTAAATACTCAAACTTTCAAAATTCGCAGTTTTTACACATCGTTTTTGACGGCGTTAACTATATTTAACGGAATTATTGACGACGTTAGAGTCTAATTAAACACAAGTTGAAAAAACTGTGAATTTTGAAAGTTTGTGTATTTAATTGGCAACGAAAATTAGTTCATGTATTAAACAGGGATCCAAAATAGTTCGTGTATTTTATTAACAAGCAAAATTGAGTCTGTGTATTTTTAAGGAATTTTTCCTAGTTTTAATTAAACATGTGGTTAAACTATGAAAAGAACGCTCACCCTCAACCAGAATCTTTTAAATCGATTGAGTCTTAATTCAAGTTAGTTTCAATTTAAGTTTCGCACCTTAATCTATTCCAACAACTTTTATTCTCTAAACTCTACTCTCTTTTTTTCGTTTGATTTCCCTTTATATCGTTTCAAAGAGGAATTAATTTCTGTGTCGTGAAAATTTCTAAATTTAGAATTAGTTTAGTGTTATGTATTTCTTATTCTTCATCCAAAAGATAATAATACTATGGAAGCGTAATAGAGAAGAAATCTAACAATATAATCAATTGAGAAGATTCTTAAGAAAAATTTCTTTCACAGTTAACCATATGTTTAATTAAACACTAACATCGTCTTCACTTCTGTTAAACATATTTAACATAATCTAAATCATGTTAAACATAGTCAACGTCGTCTAAATCATTGTGTAAAATCAACAATTTTTTAAAGTTTGTGTATTTAATGGAAAACAAAAATTAGTTCGTGTATTAAACGGGGATCCAAAATAGTTTGTGTATTTTATTAGCAACTAAAAATTAGTTTGTGTATTTTTAAGGAAATTTTTTTTCATAATTTCAACACGTGTTTAATTAGACTCTAACGTCGTCAATACTTCCGTTAAATATAGTTAACACCGTCAAAAACAATGTGTAAAAACTGCAAATTTTGAAAGTTTGTGTATTTAATAGGCAACGAAAATTAGTTCACGTATTAAACGGGGATCCAAAATAGTTCGTGTATTTTATTTACTAATGAAATTGAGTCTGTGTATTTTTTAGGAATTTTCCCTATATTATATTAATGTGTTCAATAGGTGAAACGTTTCAGGCATTTAGGAGACTGTATGAAGAGGTTGGGCTTGGATGGGTTTACACTATCACCAAATTTGAACCAGTAAAGCCTCTCTCTTGAAAGTTGGATTACTCGAGAATCTCACCATTTCTATCGTGTCTTGTTCTGCGTTAATGTATAACATATGATTACTTGCAGATCGGGAAGGTAGCTGATGCAGTGTACGATTTCTGGGCTAAGTATCGACTTCAGGTCACAGGTATACGTCAGGACGTGAATCATGCTTATACTTGATTTAAGTTTATTTTGTGGGTTAACGTTCGGTATCTTTGTTGAATAGGGCGGCCACCTATAGAAGCTATTCTTGAAGCGAGAAAGAAAAATAAGGTAGGGAGAAAGAAAAACTCGCAAAGTAGATAGCATTCGTTTAATCGTTTTTCTTTCGTAATCTTTACTCGACGAAAAGCAAGGAGATAATTTTTGTTGGCAGGTAGAGACATGTGCTGACAGTAAGGCGTGCAAGATGTGATGGTTTAACAAATTTACATATGCCGCAACCAGTTTGGAGTTAGATATGCTCTATTTGCCCGCTTTATGCAAACTTGAGTGTTTTTTATATATAATAAAAGTGTTATAAACTTCACGAAAACTACTCAGAAAGTTGAATTTTTATGTGTACATAAATTATGTGGAGTCCGCGTCACTATGCATACACAGTAACTTAAACTTTTTATTTTATATAAAAAGATGTTTTGTGTTCGACGAAAGACACACTTTCTCCTCTTTTTCTCTGTAATAGTTCATTTTATATAGAAGTTATCGTCTTCCTACGAGTATAAAATTTCTCTTTAATTCAAATTTCGAGCTAATATAAAATTATAAGCTATTTCATAACAAGTTATCAGCATAGCATGATCATTCTGCAATTCAGTAAAATTTATATGTATCATATTTACCTTGCTATAATGACCGGTATACTGGCTTTATAACTATTTATTATTTTTGTAGTGGTTGTTTTAATTTATATTATTTATCTATATTAATGTGGGCGGTATGTCGCCCCGTTAAGATTACTAAATATACTTGGCTTTGCCGCCATATAATTTATATTATTATCTATATTAATGTAGGCGGTATCTCGCCTCGTTAATAAAATTTAATTGCTAATTATGCTATGATTATTGGCTTGGCTCTGCCATCGCATTATCTGTTTAATATTTAACGGAAATAAATTTATCAATAGAATAATATTGATATTTGTACATTTTCAATATTATATAAATGTTTGGTCACCTATATAAAATATTATGAAATTTACTGAATCTGGTTGACTGCTTATTACGATATTTTTAGACTGATTTTTGGTTCAAACGATTAACCCCAACGGTCACAAAGAAAATTTTCAAAAAATTTTACCCTCTTTCCAATGGCTATTAACAGTAATTTTCATCTATAAATATATTCATCCTTCATTCATTCAACTCATCAAAACATTTCATCTCCTCTCAAATACTTTCAAATAATTTTCTCCCGATTTTTTCTTTGAAGAAAGATGATTGGTTTGCTTTTAGTTTTGTGTGCGATTGTAATCCTTACGGAAGTGTACGGTCTTTGTGTTGGAGAATTTACTCCGATATAATTTAACTTAAATTTAGTTATGATTTTCTATGCAATGTTTCTCTTTGTAATTGCTTGCATGATTAATGTCAATGGCTTTTAAATACTATGAAATTCTAATAAAAGTTATTATATTGTGTTTTAGAAATACAAATAGCAAGAATCGAACATCTTCAGTTTTCGGCTCTCAAAATAACTGGCAAAAACTACGTCGGATAAGTCACAAACGTGAAACCATATCTGGTGATGAAAAATCTAACAGAAAAAATTGTAATCGGTAACAAGTCACCGCCTGAACATACGGCTGAAGCGATAATTTTCTTGAAGAAACATCTCGATGAGAATGTTACGCATGACTATGTGAACATAGAAGACCCAATTGAACTGTGGCAAGCCTTAAGAGAAAGATTCGATAACCAGAAGGAATTCAATCTCCCCCACGCTCTGAAAGAGTGGAAAAAGCTGAGGTTCCAAGATTTTCAAAAGGTTGAGGAATACAATCCCGCTGTCCTGAGGATAATTTCACTCCTCAAGTATTGTGGTAATCCTGTCTCTGAAGTAGAAATGATGAATAAGACGTACAACACTTTCCACAAACAGCTTCATTTCGTGCCCGAAATTTATAGAAAATGTGGGTACACAAGATTTTCTGAATTGATGGTTGCGCTCATATTGGCTGAGAAAAACAACGAGCTTCTAATTAAAAACCACAATTCCCGACCTACAGGAGCCAAGACATTCCCCGAAGTAAATGCTACGACGATGGGAAACTCAGAGAGGAGAATCCAATTCAGTCGGGGTCGTGACCGCCATTTCCACAACAAACGTGGAAAAACTTACAATCCCTAGTGAAAGGGATCTAACAAATGGGTTACATCAGAACAAGTTTCTAAGGGTAAAAAAACCTAAGTGGATACCACCCAGAAACATGAAATTGTATGTTACAGATGTGGATGTAAAGGGCATTGGTCCCGTACATGTCATACTCCTCCACATCTGTATAAGTTATATGAAGCGTTCACAAGAGGCAAAGCTAAAGAAGTGAATCTAACCAAAAATTTCGAAGGGACATCGTACCTCGAAGCCTCTGATTTCCCAAATGAGTTGGACTAGATTACTCTAGAAGAGAACTGAAATGCTTATAATAAGACTATTTCGTAGCATTCAATATTTCTATGTATAATTATTACATTTCATGTTTTAAGCAAATAATGATGTTTTTAACATCACCCGAATGTATAATTATTGTGTGTTTCCTTATATGATTATTATATGAATGAGTTTCATGGTTTTCTTTTATTGATATTTATTGCAATTACAGAAATTGAACATAATGCTAATGGAAAAAAATCCAAGAAACAGATTCGGGAAATGTGTATACCAGATAAAGGAACAACGCACACTATTCTGAGAAAACCGGTAAAGCAAACTTTACGTTACCAAATGGAACAAAACTTTCCATAAACAATGCACTATATTCTCCAAGTTCTAAAAGAATTTGTTGAGCTTTAAAGACATATATCGTCACGGATATGATACTCAGTCTGCAACTGAGAATGGAAAGAAGTGCATATATGTAACTTCTGATAAAATTGACAGAAAACACATATTGAAAAAGTTTCCAGAACTTCCTTCAGGATTGCATCATACTTATATCGATGTAATCAAATCTAATATTGTAGTGAAACAAAATCCAGAAGATTTCACATTATGGCATGATCTTCTTGGTCACCCCGGCACTACAATGATGTGTAAAATCATAGAAAGCTCACATGGTCATTCACTGAAAATCCAGGATATTTCTCAAGGTAATAAAACGACATGTGTTGCATGTTATCTTGGAAAATTGATCATAAGGTCATCGCCAACCAAAATTGATAAAGAATCACCAAGGTTCCTTGAAAAATTCAAGGCGATATATGTGGACCAATACATCCCCCTTGTGGACCATTCCATTATTTTATGGTATTGATTGACGCATCCAGCAGATGGTCACATGTTTGTCTATTATCATCTCGAAATGTGGCATTTGCGAGATTTCTAACTCAGATAATCAAACTGTGAGCACAGTTCCCTGATTATACTAGTAAAAGAGTTAGATTAGACAAATCTGGTGAATTCACATCCCAAAGATTCAATGATTATTGTATGGTAACGGGAATTGAAGTTGAACATTCTGTGGCTCATGTTCATACGCAAAATGGTTTGGCCGAATCTTTAGTTAAGCGTCTGCAATGGATTGCAAGACCACTGACCATGAGATCAAAACTCCCAACCTCTATGTGGGGACATGTCATTTTTCATGCAGAAGCACTTCTTCGGATTAGACAAAGTGCATACCATAAGTATTCCCCATTACAATTAGTGTTTGGTCGAGAACCAAACATTTCTCACTAAAGAATTTTTGGTTGTGCGGTATATGTGCATGTAGCACCACCACAACGCACAAAAATGGGACCACAAAAGAGATTAGGAATATATGTTAGTTGTGATTCACCATCAATTATACGATACCTAGAACCACAGACTGGTGACGTCTTTACGGCACGTTTTGCCGACTGTCATTTTGATGAGAAGGTATTCCCAGTTCTAGGGGTAGAAAACAAAGATATAGGAAATGATATCAAATGGAGTGTACCTTTGTTGTTATATCTTGATCCTCCTACTAAAGAGTCAGAACTAGAAGTTCGACGAATTATGCATCTACAGAGTATAGCGAATCAGCTACCTGATGCATTTGCGGATACCAAGACGGTAACTAAATCTCATATACCAGCTGCCAACGCTCCTGCTTGTATCAAACTATTAAATGATCAAGGAAAAGCAGATGATGCACGTGAGTCTAAAACACATTTGAAGCGGGGAAGACATATTGGTTCTAAGAATAAAAATCCTAGAAAACAAAAGAATGTTAAGATAAACGACACACCCAAAATATCAGAAAGTATTTTGGAAGAAACAAATGATGAGATCACTGACAAAATAGAGCATAATGAATCAGAAAGGAATCATGAGATCTTCATCAACTACATCCATAATAAGAAGATATGGAATAGAAATGAACATTATGATGTTGATGATGCTTTCTCATATATGGTGTCAAGTGAAATAAATGAGGAAATCGAAGATCCAAAACCAAAATCCGTTTTTGAATGTCAAAAGAGACATGATTGGAAACAATGGAAAGATGCAATACAAGCATAACTCGATTCGCTTAATAAACAAGAAGTATTTGGATCTATTGCCCTCACACTTGCAGATGTGAGACCAGTAGGATACAAATGAGTTTTCATTTGAAAGAGAAATGAGAAAAATGAGGTTACAAGATACAAAGCTCATCTAGTGGCCTAAGGTTTTTCGCAAAGACCTGGAATCGATTATGAAGAAACATATTCTCATGTTATGGATGCAATCACTCTTAGATTCCTTATGAGTCTAGCAGCTGATAAAAATCTCGAGATGCGTCTTATGGATGTCGTTACAACCTATCTATATGGATCATTCGATACTGATATCTACATGAAAGTTCCTGATGGGTTTAAAATGCTAGAAGCATTAAGTTCCAAACTGAAAGAGTTATGTACAATAAAATTGCAAAGATCATTATACGGGTTAAAGCAATATGGGTGTATGTGGTATAATCGTCTCAGTGAACACTTAACAAAAGAAGGATACGTAAACGATCCTATATGCCCATGTGTTTTCATCAAGAAAACAACATCCGGGGTTGTGATAATCGCGGTATATGTTGATGATCTTAATATTATTGGAACCCAGAAGGAAATACAAAAGTCATCAGAATATTTGAAAGGAGAATTTGAGATGAAAGATCACAGACAAACAAGTATTGTTTTGGCCTACAAATTGAGCATTAACAAAGTGGTATATTTGTGCATCAATCCACATATACTAAAAGAGTGTTGAAACACTTTAACATGGATAAATCAACTCCTCTTAGCACGTCGATGGTAGTTAGATCACTTAATGTTGAAAATGATCCATTTCGACCCTCTAGAAAAAATGAAGAGATTCTTGGTCTTGAAGTACCATATCTAAGTGCAATCGGAGCATTGATGTACCTTGCAAACTGCACACGACCTGATATATCACTTGCTGTTAATCTTTTAGCAAGATTTAGCTCATATCCCACACGAAGTCATTGGAATGGAATTAAACATGTCTTTCGTTACCTCCAAGGAACCATCGATTTAGGATTATTTTATCCTAAAGATTCAAAACGTAAAATAGTTGGTTTTGCAGATGCAGGATATCATTCAGATCCACACAAAGCTCGATCGCAAACAGAATACGTTTTCAGGATCGGAGACACTACTATATCTCGGCGTTCTCAGAAACAAACGCTCGTGGCCATCTCTTCAAATCACGCTGAGATTATCCTACTCCATGAAGCAAGTAGAGAATGTGTATGGTTAAGATCAATAAGCCAGCACATATCTACAAGTAGTGGAATTGACGGAAATACGGAGTCAACTATCGTATATGAAGACAATGCGGCATGTGTTGCCCAAACGAAGGAAGGATATATCAAAAGCGAGAGGACGAAACACATACATCCGAAATTTTTCTCCTACACTCAAGAACTGGAGAAGAATAAAGAGATTGAAGTAAGATATCTTCGATCATGCGACAATGCAGCTGACCTCTTCACAAAATCTCTCCTTACTGCGGTTTTTAGGAAACATGTCCATAACATTGGAATGCGTCATCAGAAGGATCTGTGACTGCTCATTTGAGGGGGAGCTTACGTGGTTGTACTCTTTTTACCTTACTATGATTTTTTCTACATAGTTTTTTTTAGAAAGGGTTTTAACGAGGCAACAAAGATGCTAAGGAAAAGATGATAGTGACACCGATCTCCAAGGGTAAGTGTTATAAACTTGACGAAAACTATTCATGCATCGAAAATTGAATTTTCCTGTGTACATAAATTATGTGGAACCCGCGTCACTATGCACGTACAGTAACTTGAACTTTTTACTTCTATATAAAGGGATGTTTTGTGTTCGACGAAAAACATACCTTCTCTTCTTTATCTCTGTAATAGTTCATCTTATATAAGAGTTTTCTTCTCTACGGATATAAAATTTTGTCCTTATTCAAATTTCGAGATACTATAAAATTATAAGTTATTTCATAACAAAAATGACGTTAAATATTTTCGGACCAGATCTTCCTTTGGAAATATGAATATTTGAAATCAAAATCCACACTGTTCGGTTACTTATCTCCTTTGAGTAAAATTATATTTGATTGGCAGCAGTAGTTTCAATCGAAAGTGTTGTTCGAAACAAATACTAAAAGTTCAGATTCAGCCTCAATGGAATAAAAAACCTTGGTAAGAAAAAAATATCATATACAAGATTTCTGAGAATTGTGTGTATTTTTATAGGAAATTTTTTTTTCTACCATAAATTTTGTACTACTTTTCAAATTTACCACTAATATATGATTAGTTTCACAAATATTCTATATTTGTAATAAAATAACATTTAGCTAATCTAAAAATATTTATAACAATCCCAACTTTTTTTATATTAAACCCTAAACAATAATCACTAAATCTTAAATCTAAATGTTAATAATGTTGTTCGTTTGGCAAACGCAGCTTCCAGTGCCCGCGGCTGAGGCTGCGTCTGCAGTTACGTTAAACGCAGATTGTTGTTGCTCGTTTCGCAGACGCAGCCGCAGATTATTGTTCGTTTTGACGACGCATGATGTTAACGCTGACGTAGGCCACATATTAGTTTTGTTCGTTTGGCAGACGCAACGGCTGTTTTTATTTAATTCATATTTTATTTTTATAAATTTGTATAATTATATTTTAAATAAATAATATGTATTTTAAATATATTTACATCCAAAAATATTATATTTAATTGTTGATAATTTTTTAGTTAAATATATAAATATAACAATATTTTTAGTCAATTATTTTAAAATATAACAACATTTTTATTTATAAATAATAAGTTAAATTAAATCAAAATATATTACAAAACAAGAGCTAAATAATACATCATATCTTAAATAAATAAAAAATAAATGATAATCAAAGTTATAAGGGAAGAAAAACCAAGTCATTAAATAAACTATTTAATACGGTAAACGACCTCGACCATATTCATTTATGATATTCTTGCGCAAAGATTACATCGCTCTATCACCGGTTAGCTCATATACAATATCTCCACCACCATCATCATTATCATCACCTTCTTCATCACCACCATCATCATCATTATCATCACCTTCTTCATCACAACCATCACTATCAACTTCTTCTCTTTCTCCATCATCAACACTTTGCCATTGTACAAAGATGTGTCCAATGATAAGAAGATCTGTCCAATGATAAGAAGATCTGTCCAATGATAAGTAAGTCAACTAAAAGCTTGATCACAAAGCATCAAATATCAAAAGTGAAGTTAAAGTTATTGCTATACGCATAACAACAACAAGCTACAAGCAACTACACAAGTAAAAAGTTACTATAAATCTCAAGAATATCAAAGATAAAAAGGAAAAATAAGGTTTGTGTATCCTAATTCAGTGTCTCTCAAACAAAAGAAGCTAATGAAGTTGAGATATAGAGAAAGAAAGGTTACAGTGAGATTCCAAGGTCTTCCAGGTTCAGCGCATAAGAAATGGAAGAGAACACCTGTTGGTATATACCTGCAAACACCAAAATATATTCAGTTTATATTAGTGGAAATTTCACAATGAACAAACGATGCCTGGAAACACAAACGAAACCTAATTAAGTTCACAAAGACACTGATGCGGAAAATCAAAAAAAAAAGAGATCAAACAAACGAAGGTACCTCTCACTCACTAATTTGATTGACAACTTCCAAGACAACATAATGACTAAACTCTGAGCAAAAAGATTCTCAATGTCATGGAACAAAACATATATGGAAAATAAATGGAAAGACCAAGTCAGATCTAATCATATAGTACAAGTTAATAAGATAAAACACATGACAGTATTGGGATTATCAATAACCGATCTCAAAGTATATAACAATCAAATAAAAAGTATCACAATATCATATTTACAAAAGTTAAAATATATTTCAAAAAAATAAGGTTTGGAACATCTGAATCACAAATATATCTGAATAGCAAATATGAATCCATCAAACATCTGAACTACAAAGAAGGAAAACCTTACGAGAGAGTGAGAGACAGGCGAAGCTTGGGAGAGTTTGAGATGCAATGGATAAGAGAGCTTTGAGATGCTATGGAGAAGGGAGAGCTTCGAGATGAGATGCCATGGGAAGAGAAATTTGAGATGAGATGAGCTCAGAATTGGGTATATCGAGAGAGAGAGAGCTTGAGATGTCCGAGATCGAGAGGGAGAGATATTGAGATGTCCAAGATCGAGAGGGAGAGAGCTCGAGATGCATCGTAGAAGTGAGGGAGATGGAGAGAGGCTTCCAAGATCGAGAGAGAACTGGAGAAGAGAAGTATGCGTCGATGGGAGAAATATCTACGTATGCGGGTATTAGGGTTAGGTATTTTTGTAAATAGTGAATTAGGTTAAGGGCAAAACAGTAAATAGGTTAAGTATATGCAGAATTTAAGTCGCGACCGCAGATTTATATCTATGTTCAGATTTTCTTGACGCTGGACGTTGCGTTCGGACACAGACGCAAGTACCCGCATCGATAAAACAAACAAGCTTGTATGAAAAACATAGCCGCAGCTGCAGGTACCCGCGTCGATAAAACGAACAACACTAATATATTTTTTAATTGGTGGTATTTTTGAAAAGTAATATTTAATTTATGGTATTCCTAACAATTCTTATTTTTTTAACTTGTGGCCAATTAGTAATTGAGAAACCAAAGAAAATGACAATAAGGTATTTGACAGATTAGCAGGAAGTATTAAACATAACCAACGTACGGTAAGGGCTTGTCTCACGTAATGTCATAACTTAGAAGTCATTTTTACGGTACGGTCTTCTCTCAAGTGATTACTGTATACATGAGTTCAATCCCAAATGGCAATTCTTACCAAGTGTTTTTTTAAGATCGCTATTAAGCAAAGACAACCAAGTTGATTTGGTTGTACACATTTAACTGAATGAGATATGCAATAGAGATATAAACTTAAATTACAATAGAGATATATACTGTTCTCGACAGCTAATTTTTAAATTTGTGTGGTTTTATCTTTATTTTCAGTGTGCCTACCAGACGTTATTATTTCCATGACAAACATACACTCGAAATTAAGACAACGGTTTCCTACACAAGAAAAAAAATTCCCTACATAAAAATCTTTTAGAAAGTCGTATCTGTTATGAGAGGGTAAGGAATCACTACTCAACATGCAGTTGAATAAATTATTAGAAAATCCTAAGAAATGTGTGTATAGTGAATCAAAACAGAACTTGGAATAGAACATATTTCTAGAAAAAACTTGAACACATTTCGTAGTTAATAGAATCCACGATTTGTAATCACTATTAAAGATAGGTACTTTTGCCAAAAAAAGAGTCAATACTTGATTTGAAATGCAAAAATAAACCCAAATTTGAATAAAATGCAAAAATAACCTAAAAGACTATTGAAATTATAACCAGCCTCTTGTTAACAAATAAAAAAACCGATTTTTTTCCGTTTATAACCTCCACAAGTCTTCTGCCTAGACGATTTGCAAGTAAGTCGTCTGGACGACTACTGATAAGTCGTTTAGTATAGTACTTCTTAAAAATAATTTAAAAACCTTGTAAAAAATATTTTGATAAGTGAAAAATTGAAATCATTTCATTAACGTATGTTTTAAGAGATATAAATTAAGATATAACTAAAGTTAATTGTTTTCAACATAGATGAGTGAAAGTAGTGAGTCATGATATTCTTTGGTTTAGGTTTTGCCAACATATGTTGTAGTGTTGTATGTGTTCTTAGGGTTAGATTTTGGAAAGCATAAATGTTTTTTTTGAAAAATTTAAAATTGACCTAAGTGTGTTTATTTCTGTGTATAGTAAACATTATTTAAGTATAATTTGATTTTATAACGTGGTTAATTAGTTAATTTAGTCATTTTAGTTTAAGGGTTAAATTTAGGGTATAGGTCGACTTACTAGTAAGTCGTCTAGTGAATATATTTACGGTAGACGACTTACTAGTAAGTCGTCTGATGCACGTTCAAACATGACCGAACCTTTAATTTTACCATTTTACCAATGTACTTTTAAACCTATCCGGATTATTTACCGGGCATATATAAGATATTTTTGTTTTACTTTTTCGCGAAATTTAGAAACCCTAACGCCGTTTCTCTCAAAGAGGCGATTTCGAAGGCGATTTCCCTTGATTCTCTCTAATCCATCATTCCCACCACCGTTCTCACAGCCGTTATCACCGTCATTCTCACCACCGTTCTCACCGCCGCTTCCTCTATTTCAGATCCGAGAGGAAACCCTAGCACCGTTTGTTTGTAAACCCTAGCGGCGTTTCTGTTAGAGGCGTGTCTGTAAACCTTAATGAGGTACGTTAAAACGTTGTCTCTTAAGTCCACCGTTCTCACCACCGTTCTCACCGTGTTTCGTTTTGGTTGTCTACTTTGGCAGATTTATAACCGATGTGTCGAAGGCGACTATGTCTTCTCCGAATTTTCAGGTCTGCTTTAAAAATGTTCTACTGGAAGTCTTGGAAGACTTATAATTAAGTCGTCTAGAAAGTCTTCCAGACGACTTAATTATAAGTCTTCCAGACTTATAATAAAAATGTTATACTGTATGGTTGTGTGTTTGAGATGGTTGTCTTTCATTATTTTGCAGACAAAAAAATGGATATTCCAAAACTCCCCCGTAGGTTACATACATTAGGGGAAGAGCCCCCCGCAATGAAAGCTATTTCGTATCATACGGATTGTTCGAAGTTGCATACTGCTTTAAAGAAAGCTCTTCATGGTGATGAATATGAAGAGCTAAAGGCGTCAAAGTTGGGAGTTTTCATCAAGTTTAAAGAGCTGGGATTTTCTTGGGCTTCAAGGTTGGTTCACTACATGCTCGGTTACCAGCTGGACATAAAGAAGAAGTATGAGCTGTGTAGTCTCGTTGGTCCAGAACCTGTGAGGTTTTCACTGTTAGAGTTTGAAAACCTCACTGGTCTAAAGTGCGAGTACATCGAGGACCTTGAGAGACCGAAGTGTGTTGTTACAAAGGAGATGGCTTCTTTCTGGGGGATGTTGGGAGTTCATGTCGAAGCTGGACCATCTACTGAGCAGATAATAGCAGCACTTGAGAGATGCGAATGATGGTCTCGGGAGGATCACAAGCGGCTCAGGCACCTTGCCATCTTCACTAGATATATTTAAGGGAGAAAGTATTCAACCGCCACAAGGGTTAGTCTGGCAAGGCTACTGATGGATTTAGAACGGTTTGAGAATTATCCATGGGGAAGAGTCGCGTTTAAGGTGCTGATGGAATCTATGAAGGGCAAAGATATTTCGGGCTGTTACACTGTTGATGGGTTTATACAAGCTCTCCAGCTCTGGGTGTACACAACTCTGCCGGAATAGGGTGCTAATTATGGTAATCCCATATCAAACCGACCGTCTCCACCGATATTGGCTTACATGGGTGGCAAAGGACGCATATGTTTTAAAGATGCTATCTGCAGACATATATTTACTTCAATCCTTTACTACCATAATTAAATCGTCTGAAAAGTCTTCCTACTGAAAAGAGTTATCAGGCGACTTATATTAAGTCGTCTGGAAAGTCTTCTAGTAGGAAGACTTTCCAGACGACTTAATTATAAGTCGTTTGGGAAGACTTTTCTTTCCATATTTCTTAATCCGTCAAATATCTAAGTTCATATCTTATATTTACTGCAGACTACGGTGATGAACTTGGTTGAGAAAGACTATGGTGAAATGTTTCCAAAATGGGACTCTGATGCTGAAGACCTTTCCGCAGAGAACATAATTAAAGTTATGTTTAATCAGAGACCATGGAAGTGGACCATGGATTGCTGGGAAGTCACCGGTACTTGTGTCAATACAAAACTGGCTGTTGTGAGTCCATCGAAGAAAGCCATAGTTGTGGTGAAGGAAGAGAGTCTAAGACCTCGGAAGAAAGCTTGTAAAGAGGCTAAAAAGAGGCACCTGCAGAGTCTAGTGAAGGGGCACCTGCAGAAGAGAGTGAAGGGAAGTTTGCAGAGGCTAGTGAAGATGTTCGCACAGAGGCTCGTTCAGAGGTGACTACGACTGTGCTTGGGATGACCAGAGAGGACCTTGAAAAAAATTTCAAGGACATAGTTGATGCGATGAGGGAAGGGTTTGAGACGTGCCTTAAGGAGATCAAGCATCTGTCGGAAAGGGTGAAAGCAGCAGAGAAGAAGGTTGGTATCCTCAAACAAGGGAAAGAGACATCCTCTCAACACACTATCTCTCAACCTAAAGGGACATCCTCGCACGAACCAGGGGTTAGTAAAGAAGCCTCTCCCGGGGTTAGTGAAAGTGTTAATGGGGAGAAGGATAAAACACCTCTCGGTGAAAGTGTTAATGGGGAGAAGGATAAAACACCTCTCGGTGAAAGTGTTAAAGCTAAAGATGAGTCCGCATCTGGGAGCCTGGTTCTATTGGCCAAATCTAAACCCACTTCAGCAGATAAACAGCAGCAGGAGGCTAGATATGAGGAAAAAAGGGAAGCTACTTTGGCACTTCTCCGTGCAAAGTCTGAGCGAACAAGGAAACTTGCTGCTTCACAGCAATCTCCTTATACTTCAAACAGCACGGCCAAAGTGATCATTCCATACAAAAAGCTTTCTAGAGGCTATAATCCCTTTTCAGCATTTGACAAGAAAAAGTTGAAGGAGCTCGCCGATTGGTTGAAAACTAATCCGTAAGTGGTTGCTTTTCCCATAATAGCTTGCTTTAGTCTACAAAAACTGATTGCTTTTCAACATTTTGGGTTTGCAGTCATTATCTTAGACTTCTTGACAAGAAACCACGTACAAGTCCAACTTGGTGGTATCACGTCCTCCAAACCTCCTTATCTTGGCTGGAAGATTGTGTAAGTCTTCTGCTATGACAAAACTGATTACTAGATGACTTACTGATATCTTCGTAGACTACTTACCATAAGTCGTTTGATATTATTTTATCTTCTCACTTGTATTATTTTATATGCAGCATATGGATGCTTGGATTAATGTTTTGAGGAAGAGGTACGAGGAGAAACCACAACATTTCAGGAGCGAGAGAATGTTCTTCCTTGATCATCTCTTTGCTCAACAATGGAGATTCAATTACAAGGAGTTTAAGGACTCGAAACCCGATGCCTACGGTTTAGGAAGAAGACTCCCTGGTGGGGCGTGTAATTATTATTCAGGCGCTTTACAATCATTTTGCCGGACGGACAAGATGTGGGGGACAAATATTGATGATATCTATGCGCCAGTGAACCACAACGACACTCATTGGATTGCTATGTGGATATCGATCCCTAAGAGGCACATAGTCGTCTGGGACAACATTCGTTCATGTATCTCCCTAGAAGAACTCGATGTGGTAATGGAGCCTTTTCTCCACATGATCCTTTATCTACTTTTTGAGGGTGCTTCCATCGAACAACGTGAGCAATTATCACTGGAGCCATTCACATATGAGAGACCAACCAATATACCTAAGGCCCGAGGTGGTGATTGTGGCGTGTTCGCTCTAAGGTACATTGAATTTCATGCTCTTGAGATGCCATTTAACTAAAAAGACTTTGCTAAGCCGAACGGGAAGTCTATGAGGGATAATATGGCGGTGGATATATTTAAAGAGCTTCCTAGCCAGCATGAGAAAGAAAATCGGGACCTTGCTTTAGTCATTGGAACATATGATGTATGATAGATTAAGATTTGTATTTGTAATGTATGATAGATTAGGATTTGTATTTGTAACCCTGTGTTGTTTTCGGGGTTTGCGTCCTCTCATCCTGGATAGCTCCAACCAAGATTGCCATCTTGATTTCTTCTGTCTTCCCGGACCACGTTTTACCTCCGGAGGAAAGCATGTGCGTTCCTCAACTTGTTATCCAACACAAGGATATATATTCTCCGAGTATCCTGCAAACAAATAATCCTTTGAGTACACTGGAGATACAAGTGTGGAGATATGCAAACCAGCATGTGTACCAGCATGTGTTCCAGCAGCTTTAGCATGAGTGTAAGGTATTTTTTCCACTGCATAGACACCACAATCACACTTTCCATGTTCCAAATCAACCACACAGTCTATTTTGCCACCTTTCACAAAGAATCGCCATCAATCAATTGGTTGGACCTTCATCGTATCCGTTATCTCCGATCGAACAACAAGCAAGTATTCAACACCCCGACTATGGTGACTTTGGAGACTCAAAACATCTTCTCTCCTTTTCCAAAACTACTTTTCTAGCTTCTCCCTTATGTACTCCAATAAGAACCGAGTTGGAAATCCTCTAGCTCGCTTCAGTGCGGAATTAATAGATTCTGCAATGTTGTTTGTTTTTATGTTGTACATGTCTCCTTGAGAATAATTCCTTGACCATAGGCTGACATCGGCATTCTCCAAATACATTGCAAGGTCCGGGCTTGCACTCCGTATATCAGCCATGTACCGGTCAAAATCTGAAACCGTATGGGCATAAGCAGCACCTTTCACCAAGTACAAGATATGTTTCCCTTTATACTTTTTGACAATGTTATCTTGAAGGTGATAATAACATATTCCTCGGATTGCCCAGGGAAACACCTTATCACACGCACTTTTAATTGCTGCATGCCGGTTGGAGACAATCACCAGAGGCTGCTCATCAAATACACAACTAGCTAATTTTGTGAAAAACCATTCCCAAGAAGGTTCATCTTCAGCATCTACGATCCCAAAAGGCAATTGAAATATCTAAAAATTCCCATCTTGTGCGGCTGAACTAACATAGTACCTTCATACTTCCCACTTAGATAAGTCCCATCCACCACAATGACCCTTCTCTGATACTTAAAACCCCTGATAGAAGCTCCATAAGAGAGAAATAGATACATAAATCTATTGATAGAATCAAGTTCTATAGCCGTGATAGAACCGAGATTCGTTAAGAAGATTTCCTCGAGATATGATGGCAGATGCGAATACCCATCTTCTGCTTATCCTCTCAGCAATGTTTGTGCATATAATAGTGCTCTGTATGAAGTGGTATAATCAAACGTCATGTCAAGCATGTTCTACATTACATCAGTGATATGCTGCGGATTCAACCCATCAATAATTCCAACACGATCAATGAAAAGCCTACCACCATACTTCGGAGTACAGTGTCTCCGCTGAGCGATTCGGTCTCCCACTGAGCATGTATGTGTTTCCACATACTTTGTTACCCAAAACGTGTTTGTTCCATGTTTCACACTCGCTCTGATCTTCCATCCACAACCACTAACCCGACAAGTTTCCACAAGGAGAGTTTTCGTTGACTTATATATTCTGAAGGAGAACTTACGCCTAACTGTTATCAACCGCAGCTCTAAAAGCAGTGCAACCTTGCTAATAAAACTCTGGTTGACATAGATACTGTTACCATTCGATCTTTCTCCTTCAATAACATATGTCTTTTTGAATTCTTCAAAACACATATCATCATCTTCTTCCAAATCCTCATCTTTAACCTTTCCATAAACACTGTAATCCTCACCATTCTCGTTCGTTTCAGAAACAATAGAGATATTAGCATCCTTTTCCCCATCATGATTTTCATCTTCAACCAAATCATCATCATCATCATCTTCAAAACATTCATCACCTTCATCAGCTTCGTCATCTTCTTCCATTTCCTCTGAAACCGTTTCCACCTTGCTACGGCTTGATACACAAAGCCGTACTCTATGCGTTTTGGTTATCTCGAGCAAGTTTTGAACTTGTCTATCACTTGTAACATGAATATGAGGGGTGTCTGGAGCCTGCATCATCAGCCGGTAATGAGTAGGTTATCTCCACAGATTATGTTCTCATGTCTAGGTTATAATCTTCTTGAACCATTGCAACAAGTTCAGAATGTGTCGAACCTTCACTCAACAAAAATAGTCTCGCTCCTTTGAAATTATCAACCACAAAATCCCAATAACAATCTTTCAAAAAACATTCTCCATACACTGCATGTAACTTACGCAACATCTGCAAAATTCAAAATAAAACACATTAGTAAACATAGAAAAAATGAAAGTTTACTAAACATTAACCCAGACGACTGACAGTTAAGTCGTCTGGAAGATATAGACGACTTACCCGTAAGTCGTCCAAATAGGTCATTTTTGCAATTTACTTTAAAATGAGACGACTTACTTATAAGTCGTCCAGATTTGTTTGTTAAGAAAAAAATTATAGACGACTTACTGGTAAGTCGTCCATGATAAACTGGTTAGTTTTGAATTTGACGAGTTGTGTCAGATATTTGACTTTTCCTGGGCGACTTACCAGTAAGTCGTCTCTGGGAAATCAAAAATTTAAATATTTCGTTAAGGCTAGATGACTTATTTGTACGTCGTCTCAGGTTATTTTGCAATTCGAAAATAAAACTTAAATATTTAACTTTTCCTAGACGACTTAGTTTAAAGTCGTCTAGGTAGAGGACTTACTTGAAAGTCGTCCGAGATAAGCAAGGTTTGACCAGAATCTCGGAAAAAAATCTGGACGACTTTGCTTATCCTGGACGACTTTGCTTATCCTGGACGTCTTATCTGAAGGTCTTCTGACTGGACGACTTCCAAGTAAGTCGTCTGAGAAAAGTTAAATTTTTAAGTTTTATTTTCCAATTGCAAAAGTAATCTGAGAAGACTTAAGTAAGTCGTCTAGCTTTAATAAAATTTTTGAATTTTTGTTTCCCAAGAGACGACTTACTAGTAAGTCGTCCAGGAAAATTCAAATATCTGACTCAATTCGGTCAAATGCAAAACTAACATGTTTATCCTAGAAGACTTACAAGTAAATTGTCTTGAGTATTCTCTAGATTTTTTTTAACAAACAAAGCTGGAAGACTTACAGTAAGTCGTCTGTTTTCTTAGAAGACTAACCCGTAAGTCTTCTACAGCCAGACGACTTACGGGTAAGTCTTCGACGCGAACAAATCTGGAAAAAAAATCAATTTCATACCTTTAACTAGTGAGATGACTTCCTAAGCACACATAGTCATCTCCAACCACCCAGAACCTCAAACGAAAGTAACCCACGAAGAATAGTATGCTTGAATGGCTCTACCAAACATAAATTTTTTTGAATCAAAAGCTTGAGTTTTTTGGATGAATATAGAGACAAAGTTAAAGAGATATTGTTTTTAGTTCATAACAATTGGAAAATAGATAGTGTCAATCAATTTTAGGTGCATTAAGAGCTTCAAATTGGTTGTTCACGGTGGTTGGGGTATTGATGGCAATGACAATCTTGTAAATATTTGAAGATGATGAGGTTGAGAGAGTAAAATAGCTATTTTCAAAAAAAAAAGAACAAAAAAACATATAATGACGTTTTCGTAAATAATGTGAACATGTGGGGTGAATAAAACAAAACAAAAAAATAAAAAAAGGAGATATTAGTTTTGTGTTTGATTTTGAGTTTTGAGTCAAATTTGCAAAAAAAACCTTAAAGATATAGACCCTATAATAACCTTTTCTCTTACAATGTCAACATATTTTCTTCATGATATGTCAGATTAACATGCTACTAGTCTATGTATATTTTCTTATTTCAACGAATTAGAAATAGTTAATATAGATTGAATTTTCCTTCATATTGGAATTAGAATAATGGTAACCTAGGTTGATATTAAAATTTGTGGTATTGCGTCCCTTGCAAAATGATAACAAGGGAAATAAATGACTTTCCAGTACGATATAAATGTGTATTTGTTTTTTTTTTAAGTCAACTGATTGTATTTATAGGGAAACAAAGAAGTTGAATTTACACACTTTTTGACACCACCATCACAACAAAACCTGTCTAAAACAAGTTAGCTTTATATGGAAACAAACATTCCAAAACTATTCCAAAAACCAATCAGCACGGAACTCTGAAGCTAACTTTCGTTCAAAGCAAAAGCTAAATAGAGGTAAGGAGTTTCTCTTCCTCAAACAAAGCAGCTAACCAAAAAGGATGACCCCGACTTACATAAGAATGGCCAAGACGAGGAAAAGTAGCGCTTTGAGCTATGAGGAAGGCACCTCTATTCGCTAGACGCTTCTCAAACAACACTTTCCAACCAAAAATTCCATTCAAAGCCGCAAGAAGAGAATGCGACAAGTGAATAAAAGCAGGCCATTTTCCAGAACCATTCACCATCTCCACCATCGAAATGTCTGAGAAGGCAAAGACAATCTTATTCTCATTATGGAAGGCCAAACTTTCTACTGCCCACAAAAACACCGTATGCTTAGCCAATACCTCATTCTCCACCTGTGCAAAGAGTCTCCTACTATGAAGTAAGACTACTCCTTTTTCATCCCCAAGCACCCACGCAGCACCAACAATTTTATCTCTTTTTGACCAATAAAATCCGATATTACATTTCTTCCATTCAGCACTAGGTCGAGACCAACTACATTCTCTTTTCTTCTCTACTAATCTCTGCAATTACACTTCCTTAGAACCACATGCTTGAGCATAGAACCAATTTTCAGCTTCTTCCCAACTATTCTCTACAATAAACTTGGAATTAGGAACAACTCCTTCAAAGAGAAACTTGTTTCTCGCTTTCTAAATATTCCATAATATCCAAGGGATTACACTCCTTTGCTTGTACACACTTCCTCCCTCTTTTCCCAACATCAAAAGATAATTGATGTTAGCATAGATAGACTCAGAGTCGAAACCTAGAGGCGGATAAGGAACATTGGCCATAGCCCACACTTGTCTTGCAATTTGACAAATAAAAAGCACATGATTTATACATTCTTGATGCTGACCACAAATCTGACAAAACTCTTCTACCTTCATTCCGCGACTCTTAAACCCTTCATCAACCGGTAATGCTGAACTAAGAGATTTCCAAAGAAAGGTTTTAATCTTTGGTTCAGCATTAATCTTCCAAACATGAGCTTTAAGAGGATTTAAAGATGGCTCAGCTAAGGCTTCAGTTAAGACAATGGTAGATGAAGAATTAGAGACCAACCAGAAGGCTGATTTAACTGAGAAATCTCCACTCTTATTAAACTTCCAAATCCAAGAGTCACTTCTTGTAGGAACATGATGAACTTTTAAAATCCGCTCAAAGTCACCTGGATAAAATAACTCGTGAAGCTTTTCTCTGTTCCACAGAAGACCATCTAGCCCCATGAGATCATGAACTTTTAGATTAGCATCAAATAAATAGTTCTTCCTCCAAGGCGCTCTCATAGAACCATCCTCATCTTCCATCCATGGATCTGTCCACACAAACAGGCTTTTGCCATCTCCTACCTTCCGTTTGACTCCTAATACCAGTAACTCTCTTCCATGAATGATACTCTTCCAACCAAGGGATGGTTTTACTCCTTTTACAGCTTCAAGAAATCCTTTATCCCGAAAATACCGACTTTTTAGCAATCTTGCAAGCAAAGAATCAGAGCGATTAAGGATTCTCCAGGCGTGTTTAGCCAAAAGAGCTTGATTAAAGAACTCAATATCTGTAAAGCCTAAACCTCCCACATCTTTAGGAAGACAGAGCTTCTCCCAATTAACCCAATTCATCTTACGAGCATGTTCAGTTGATTGCCACCAGAACTGAGACATAGCAGAGGTAAGATTTTTCCAAATTGTTTTGGGTAATTTGAAACAACTCATAGCATAGTTAGACATCGCAAGAGCAACCGATTTGATCATCACTTCCTTTCCTCCTTGTGATAACAGCTTTGCATACCACCCTGAAATTTTATCTTTCATCTTATCCTTAAGGAAGTTTAGACTTTCTACCACTGATCCTTCAAAACATTCTTGCAGCCCTAAGTAGTTGCTTGTTCCTCCTTCCTTATAAATTCCTAAAATATCCTGAATCTTCTTCTTTTTGCTTTCATCTACCTTATCTCCAAAGGTAATTGTTGATTTTACCACATTTATCGTTTGACCAGTTGCCTTTTCATATCTTTTCAAAACAGCAACTAAGTTATTGCACTGGTCTTCCTCAGCTTTGCATAGAAGTAAACTATCATAAGCAAAAAGTAAGTGACTAATGGCTGGTCCTTCTTCACTAAAGCTAATCCCCTTTACTTTACCATCCAATTATGCTTGCTTTAACAGATGTGAAAGACCTTCAGTGCAGAGAACAAATAGAAATGGTGATAAAGGATCACCTTGGCGGAAACCACGTTGAGGAACAATCATCCCATGAGCTTGATCATTGATAAGCACTGAAAATGTTACAGAAGTAACACAAGCCATCACCCACATCACCCATTTCTCTTCGAAACATAGAGCAATAAGTAGACACCTTAGATAGCTCCACTCAACTAGATCATAGGCTTTAGACATGTCTGACTTAACAGCAATACTCTCATTAGAGACTTGAGGATGACACTTGAGACCATGGACTAATTCATGAGCTATAAGGATGTTATCAAAAATAAGTCTTTCTGAGACAAAAGCTGATTGAGTAACCTCCACCAAATCTGACAAAATCGGTTGAAGCCTTTTGACCATTATCTTCGAAATGATTTTGTACATCACAAACACACAAACTTATTGGTCTCATATAACTCATTTCTGTAGGATGGACAGTCTTGGGAAGCAAACATATATGAGTATAATTCCACTCCACCGGCATAACTCCAGTTTCAAAGAACAGTTTCACTTCTTTAGAGATTTGCTGATGAATCGTATCCCAGTGATGTTGGAAAAACATACCCAACATACAATCTAGACCAGGAGCACTTGTGGCTTTAATAGAAAAAACTGCGTCATTAATTTCTTCATTTGTCACTTCCCTACAAAGTTGATCATTCATCTGATTTGTAACCTTTGGCGATAAGTTTGCAAAGAATTGGTCAAAACTTGCAGGATTTGACGACTTGAAAAGTTTGTTGAAATAATCCGAAGCCACCTGTCCTTTAGCCGCCTCTGAAAACTGGAATACTCCTTTCTCATCCATAATTTTCTCCAATCTTTTTCTCGCTCGTCTGAAATTAACCGAAGCATGGAAATATTTCGAATTTTTGTCACCTCCCTTTAGCCAAAATTCCTTTGATCTTAATCTCCAATACAACTCTTCAGCTCTATATTCTCTGATAAGCTCCCTTTTTAGAAAATCCACTTTTCTGAAATTAGGCAATTGAGCGGACTGTTCTTTTGCTTCCATTTACTAAGAGATTTTCTTACTGCTTTCAATCTACTAGAAACAGAGGGTCCAGAACTTTCCATCAGTGGTTTCCAAGCCAATTTAATTGCTTCTTTCACATCTTCTTTGAAAAGGAATCGATTGTCAAAATGAAAATGGCCTTTGTAAACTTCCTGAGAATCCATCAACTTCACTAAAACAGGACGGTGATCAGATCCTCTCTTGTCCATGAACGTTTGATTTGAAGCTGGAAAATGCTTGAACCATTCGTTATTCCCAAAACATCTATCAAGTCTTCTTTGAATCCATAGATTGTAACGTCTCCTGCTCCATGTAAAGATATTGCCTTGACTGGGGAGTTCCACCATCTGACAAGCAATAATCATATTCACAAACGGTTGAAACACAATACCTCCCCTTCTTGGACCACCTATTTTCTCTTCATTATTAAGGATATCGTTGAAGTCACCTATCAAACACCATCTTTCTTTTCTAGTAACTCCAATGCGACTGATTCTTTCCCAGAGAGGAACCCTAAACTTAACTAAAGGATTTCCATATATACAGGACACAAAAAAGTTCAAAGCCCCAAACTGAACTTGTACATCAAGAAGGTTCTTACTTGCATACAAGAGGTCAATATTTACAGAGCTTTTCCAAAAAAGTGCCAGCCCACCACTTCTTCCAACTGGTTCCACCGTATACACTCTATCATAACCTAGCCATTCCTGAAGGTCTACTATTACATTTCTTTATTTTAAAGTCTCCATCAAAAAAAGCATCTCAGGGAAATGTTTTTTACGCATCTCCTCAAGACGAGGAATTGTCAAGCCATCAGACCGTTCAATGCCTTGACAATTCCAGCTGATAATGCTCATTGGAGTTTCGGCGATCCCTCATTCGGGATCACCCTTGGTTTGCGATTAACGCATCTTGAAGAACCCATAGTACCTTCCTCTGATTTCCTTTTGATTAAAACGCCTACTTCCAATCCTTCTTTTCTTTCCACTGCTCCACTGTTACCCTCTGAATTCTTTGCTTTCAAAATTCTTTTATTCTTGGTAGGTCTTTTCCTGGATGCTCCACTTTTACTACTTATAGGTCCGGAAGAGTAAGCCTCAGAGCGGCTGTCTCTTATAAACGTTGAACTAGAGTGGCAAAGGTTCAGAATTTTACCAATTCTATCCAGAGCACTAACTGATTTCCTTGGATCACATAACACTTTCTCAGACATTATGTTACCCGCTTTTATAGCTGATGCCATCAACTTAGGAGAATCATCATTACAAATCATAGCTGGAGAAGATTCCGAACAAGCATCCTCATATTCAAATACATGACCTTTCCCTTTGTCCAGAAAATTAGTAATCTGCGGTACAGGCTCCAAGCTAAGCATGGCTTTTTTGGCAATAGGATCCACCTCAGCCTCTGCTACTGATTTCTTCACTCTTTCTTCTCTAATTTTTTCTTCATCAGCATTATTAACCATCAAATACTGTCTCATGCCTTCCGATACATCAGAAGCAATCCTCGGTCTTCAAGTAATAGGATTGATACCTACTTGTTCCTCTTTGAGTACACCATACAAGGGGTCACTCCTAGAAATTATCAATGGTTTAGGCGGACTGACAAAAGACCCAGTGATTTTCCTCTCCGCTGCTTGAAGTTGACGATTTCTGATCAAAATCGGACACACTTCACGTTCATGATTCATTCGTTGACACTCATAACACCGCTTCTGAATTCTTTCATAGGAGAATAAGATAGTTGCCGATCCATCTTTAGGTAAATTAACAAATTTCTCTTTTCGCAGAGGTCTTGACACATCAAACAAAACCTTTACACGAAAAAAGTTTTGAACTTGAACCTTTTTAGGATCAAAGGCTACAACATCCACTTTACCAATTAGATCCCCCAAGGCTTCAATGGCTCCAGCCGTGTAGTAATTCACCGGAAGCTGTCTAATTTGTACCCAAAGAGGAATGAATTGCAAATAGTCATCCGGTGGATTTTCTACCCATCTTTCTATCACCAAGGTCCATTCACTATAAGTATGAACTCCTTTGTCTAACAGCTCAGGGAGATCATATTCATTATCAAAGATAAGCAAAAACTTTTCTTTTGACAAAGCAACTCCTCTACACTTACCAACCTTCTGCCACTTCCTAGGCATGTCAATGATCAAACTGGACATCTTCTGATGATCGGGATTAAGGATTCTCCCGATTAAAATTAAATAATTCCTCTCAACAGAGCTAAACTCCGGCAAATCCGGTAAGTCGAAAGGAACATCATCTTCTTCTAATGACATAGCCATTAGCGCTTTATCCATCGCAATCGACATCGTTGAAAATAGACCAAGCTTACTCCAAGACTCTTAAAGAACACAGAGACGATTACTCGCTGATACAAAGAACGAAGGATAAGATTCAGCGAATTCTCCAGAATTTAAGAACCCTAGACACGTGTTACCTTACGAGAGATACTAACTAAGGTAAAGAAAGATATTTTCCAAACTATAGCTCTATTTTCGTAAAAGTAATGGGACTTTTAGAAAAAGAGAAACCCAGGCCCAAAAGAAGGAAACAACTTTAGAGAGGATTTTTTTCGATCGACCACTTCTTTCTATTCAATTCATAAATGTGTATTTGTATTGATATATTACGAGTTTCCTAAAGACATAATTTTCCTAAGATAGAGTTTGATACTTAATAATAAAGTTTTCTGGACAACTCACACGCATTTAAATGAAAATAAACTTTTTGAAATTTATAATTTAATTTTATTGATGTCAAATCTACAATTCTTATACTAATTTTCAGTTACAAAATAGATTTATAATTTAATTTTATTATTTAATAATGTAATGTTAATCTTATCATGCACGAATCTTAACCTAATCTATTGGTAAGCATCACTTCCCCCTCCGTCCCCATCTGCACACCCACCCCCACCCCCACCCCACCCCCACCCTCACCCTCATATGTTCTAAGATAACTAAATGCATGTAACCGTGCATTAATTATTTCTTTTAGATTTTTTGGTTTGTTATGTACCTTACGGATTCTTTTGAAACAGGGATGAGTTGTTTGATTGGTTTTCTATGTTCTTTATAGAATGGATTGAATTGGTCACCATATGCGCCTCCTCTATTGCTTCTAACTATCATGATAATTTTCTAAGTTGATTTTTGACTCAAAGTTTAACGTCTTTGAATTTATCTAAAGTTTTATATTTGCTACATAGTAAATAAAAAAACAATATTTTGGGCAGTAATTTCTGAAGATTACAAGGTATTTTTACAACTTGTAGTTTTTACAAATTTAAATCACATAAATTGATATGAATTAAATATAGAGGTTCATTAGTTCTTTCAAAATAACATTTTTGTGATTTTAGTCTATCCGCATAACTAATACTTTTCTTTATTTGTTTTGCATTTTTAGTTAGGGTTTTATTAATTAATCTCTTTATCGATTTGTAGTCAACATTGACTAATAGTGATATGTTCAAATTAACCTTCAAACACTCTCTCAAGTAGAGTATCAATGTAGTATTTGATGATCGTATTCACAAAGATTGTGGATAAAACAATAGACTGACGATTTCAGATTAAGCTAAGCTAATAATGAAAGAAAACAATAAAACAAAGCAGTAGATATATTGGCAGTAAGATATGGAAAAAAATGCTAGATCTAAGGATTTATCCCTCAAGTGATTTAAAATAAAAATCAGGGAGGCTAAGAGTTTTATAGGTTCAATTCTAAACTCAAGTTCTATAGTAAGTTATCCAGTTATCTCATGTGATTAAATATTCAGATGTCTAATTTTAGTCAAGTTCCAACTCTCGCTGTAAACTCGATGATTCAAAAAATCAGTAGACAAACTTCGATAATGTTCAACTATATCTACATTAGTAGATATCTGCCTTTTGAAAATAACCCTTACTTCACCTTATAAATTACAATTTCTACCACTGCATTTAAAATAAATGTTAATCTAAATTACTACTCTTATCTAATCGGATGGAGATTTATCCGGATTGCTCACTTACCAATACCTCAACATTACATTTTATATCTTATATAACATCGTTTTATATCTTATGCATTTTGTACATGACATTAAAATTTATCAAGACACGAAACCGGTTAAATGTAAGTGAGTCGGACTGGTTCAGTGTCCTAAAATTTTAATCAAATTTTTGAATTGTGGCTACAATCTTCTCCAATTCTGGTGGCAGCAGTCTCGACCATTTTCTGAAATGTTAGTGAGTCGAACAAGAAATATAATATTACACTAGAAATAATTTTAAGATACTAATCAAGGATTCTTTTCCCTAAATTTTAAACTACATTTTGACCCGCGTTTTCAAAACGCGGGACAATTTTATATAATCGCGTTTTCTCTTTATTACAGTAGGTTGGAGCATAAAATCCATATCCTGAAGTATGAATCAAACCCAAACAAGAAAACTAAATCCGTACCAGGTGCGAAATGTAAGAAACAACATAATGGATCTTGAGGATGGTACAAAACATATCTAAATTCGAAGTGTTATTAGCCGAACCCGAATGGTGAACCCAAAAAACCAAAAAATCCAAAAACATATCCGAATGTCCAAAGTAATCACAAATATAAATATCTGAAACATAAATATGTACTTACATATTTAATTTTATATTTATTTTGAAATGGTATCTAAAAATCCAATTTTATAGAAATAAGTATTCATTACTTATTCAAACCTGCATAACATGAAGTTGAACCCGACAAAATGCAGATTTCCTGCTGCATCCACGGAATTCCTCGGATATCTCGTGACATAACAAGGGATCAAAGCGAACCAAAACAAGGCAATACATTGATCGACATGGTATCTCCGAGAACGATACAAGAAGTGCAAAGATTAACCGGAAGAGTCGTAGCACCCCAAACTTTCATCTCCTGATCAATTGATAAGTGTCTACTCTTTTACAAAACTTTGAAAGGGAACAAAAAAATTGAGTGGTCCCAAGAACGCGAAAACGCTTTCAAAAAGGTTAAACATTACTTGACCACTTCTCCAGTTCTTGCCAAACCCATTGAAGGGGAAACACTGTTCCTGTATATCGCGGTATCAGAGACAGCCTTAAGTGGCGTCCTCATCATAGAAGAACGCGACGAGCAAAAACCGATTTTTTACGTAACTAAAACTTTGTTAGACGGCGAAACGTGTTACCGGCTAATGGAAAAATTAGCACTCGTAGTAGTAAGACCATATTTCTAGTCGCACGCAATCGTAATCCTCCCCACATTCCCGCTCTGTACATTTCTACATAGTCCCAGTCAATCAAGAAGACTAGCAAAATGGGTGGTCGAACTAAGCGAATATGACATCATTTATTGAATGAGAGAACGTGCGTCAAGTTGAAAGTAATCGCCAATTTTTTGGTCGAACTTCCAATGGAGGGCGCGATAAACCAGGAACCGAACTCGACCTGGGATCTCCATGTCTATGGATCTTCATCCAAACAAGGATCAGGAATCGGGATCAGCTAACTTCACCAACCGGAAAAGTGTTGGAAAAGTCCCTTCGGTTGGTATTTAACACCTCAAAGAATGAAGCCGAATATGAAGCACTTATTGCCGGATTACGATTAGCTCATGTGCTCAAAATACGCAACGTCCACGCCTACTGCGATTCTCAGCTTGTCCAAAGTCAATTCCGCGGTGAGTAAATCTAGGGACGAAAGAATGGACTCATACCTGAAACTAATCCGTGATCTCGTCCATAAATTCAACCAATTCACTCTCATACAAATCCTTGGCGCGATGCTTTGGCGGCCCTGACATCAAGTTTGGATCGAGGACTTAGATAAGTAATTCCTATTGAATTCATAGAACACCCAAGCATCAAGCCACTAATCATCGTAAACTTATTCAACCCTTAGGATGACGATATCGACGAGTTGACAACCAACCAGAAGAAAACATGGAAAATCCAAATATGGCAGCCACAAACCATGGTTGGAAACAATCTGCGTATACATTGCTGAAAGAACACTCCCCGCATAATAATGGGCAGCCCGGATAATCAAGATCCATGCCGCACGATGCGGCATAATGGATGGAGAGATCTACAAATGGAAATTTTCTGGACCACTTACGACATGTGTAGAATGAGAAAACACTCGAAAACTCATGGGAGAAGTCCACTCTGGATCTTGCGGGAATTATTATGACGGAATATTCTTTGTGATCAAGATAATATGGCACAGTCACTATTGGCCAACAATGGTTGAAGACTGCGAAAAGTTCGCGAGAAAATGCGAGAAATGCCAGGGACATGCACAAACAATCCGCCAGCCCACAAAGGTCCTCTCTTCCATTTCGTTTCCCTATCCATTCATGTGATGGTCAATGGACATCGTTGGTCCCTTGCATAACTCGAAGAAAAAAATATTTTTGCTAGTCTTAAAAGACATTTTCTCGATATGGGTGGAAGCAAAATCTTACGCATGCATTAAAGACGCTCCAGTCGAAAGCTTCTTTTGGAGAAATGTCATTTGTAAACATGGAGTTCCATACGATATCATAACGGGCAATGTATCTCAGTTTATTTCAACTTTATTTGAGGCGTATTGCAAAAAGTGGAAGATACGATTAACCAAATCGACTCCCAGGTATCCTCAGGGAAACGACTAAGCCAAAACCATCAACAAAAGTATCCTAGACTGCCTCAAGAAACGTTTAGAAGCCAAAAAGGTTGATGGGCGGAGGAACTTGAAGGATTCCTTTGGTCCCATTGAACCACCCCAAGACGAGAAACGAGAGAGACTCCTTTTGCCCTCGCCTATGGGACATAATGCATGATCCCAATTGAAGTTGAATTTCCTGGAGTACAAAGAAGACTACTTCTCGAACGGGAAAACCTTAACAACTTGATGCCACTAGACGTCGACATCATCAATGAGCGCCGAGATCAAGCGCTTATACAAATTCAGGATTACCAACAAGCTGCCGCGAAATACTACAACTCAAACGTTCGAAAACACATGTTCAGTGAAGGCAATCTAGTTCTAAGGAATGTTTTCCAAAACACCGCTGAAATAAACGCGGGAAAACTTGGACCAAACTGGGAATGACCTTACAAAGTCATAAAGGTCGTTCGACCAGAAGCGTGTGAAATCACAAACATGCAGGGCGGCAAATTTCAAGAACGTGACATTGACATGAAGACATGGATAAATAATGGAGACAAAGAGAAGAGATGAAGTTGGGAGAGTTGAAGTGGTTTGGTCCGTACAAACTTGGTACACACGTCATTCCGTACAAGACTTGACTTCCAAGCAAGCAAGTGACCTAACTTGGGTTGAAAGGCAAGGAACTGGTTTAAACTCGACCAGAAGAAGTGTCACGAGGTCAAGAGAGACGTTGGAGACTTCTGGAAGCAAGTGGGATTCGAAAATGAAACAGATCACATGTTCCACTTAAGGGAGGAGCCGTTTAGGTCATGTCCCTTTCAAGACCCACTAACATCGACCAAGAATCCATTTTAAACTCTTATTCTTCTTGTCTTCATTCAGTTTGTATGCCTTTAAATAATGTATTGCTGCGAACCTGAATAGACAAGAAAAGTTATCCTTCTTTTCTTTGCCCCACGAATCACTCTCTCTCTCTTCTCTCTCTCTCTTGAGTTTCTGCACTCTCTCTCTTGTTCTTCAAACTGTTCTTCATTTTCTTACATGGTATCAGATCTTTAAGCTCCTAAACCACTTAATTTTGTTCGCAAACACTCTCTATTCACTCCATTCTACAGTTTTATCCGATTACTTTCTGTTTATCTTGAAGAACATCCTTTTGTCCAGTGGATATTAGAGCTGTTCTTGCAAGTTTCTGGGCTGTTCTTCACCATATCTCTTCATTTTTCTTCATATATGTCATCTTCACGATTTAAAGAGAGTCTAGCTTGTTTCTAATTGTCTTTATTCTGTCCAGTGTTCAAAATTTCAAAAAGTTCTACTTGGTTCACTCTGTTACCCACTAGACAATAGCAAGTCGAAATGGAGCAACATAAGCAAATGGTCATTCCAGTCACTTTGATGGGTTTATACTACCTACTTTTGTCGAGATTGACCAAAACTGCTTTTGGTTGAAGAGGTCAATGGGAGCATATCATATCAGGAAAAGCCCCAAGAAAAAGCACACAAGGAGAAGATGACAGGGAAGTTGTAGTGACAGATGAAGGCACATACATTCAGGAGGATTTCATGGTGCTGTTTGTCTTGCGAAGTTCTCTGGATGGTCCCATTATGGAAGCCTACTCCTACTGTGAAACGGCAAAGGAGTTGTGGGATACCTTGCAAAGATTTATGGAAACACTTCAAACCTCAGTAGTCTTTGAAGTAAAGAAGACAATCAACAACTTGCATCAGGAGGATATGGATTTTACCAAGCACTTTGGGAAATGTAGAGCTTTGTAGGCTGATCTGGAGTTGTTAAGGCCAAGCACCACTGATCCTACTGTTCTCAATTCAAGGCGTGAGGAAGACAAGGTATTTGGGTTGCTACTCACCCTTAACTCCTCTTTCAATGATGTTATTAAACACATACTGAGAGTTAAGGATCTACCAAGTATGGATGATGTGTGTGCTCAACTCCAAAAGTAGCAAGGATCTGATGGGTTGTTTGGTGGGAAACGAGAGTTGTCCATAGCTAGTAAGGCTGAAAAGATAGAAGTTATCTCAGCTAACAAGGCCTTCTATAAACCAGGGGGTGGAGCTGACAAGCGCATGACTTGTGAACATTGCAAGAAGCAAGGTCACTCCAAGAACAACAGCTGGATACGTCAGCCTCATCTCCAACCACCCAAGTTCAACCAGGCAAGGGCTCATGAAGCAAGAGCACATGAACCACAATCGAGCAATGTTTCTATGCGCCTGGAACAAGATAGGAGAGCCATGGTCTCAACAACACATGCGGTTGGATCAACCTCTCAGGCCACTTCTCAGCTCCCCAATGATGATGCCTTCATCCGCAAGTCAGACATTGACGCCCTCATAAAGGCACTCAATGCAAACAATTGTATTAATGCTCTCACCTCTATTCACAATGCAACTTAAACTACTAGGCCTTTGATAATTGACTTAGGAGCATCTCACCATATGGTTAGGGATGTTAAGCTCATTAGTGCTGTCAAACCAGCTCTAGGTAGTGTAATGATTGCAAATGGTGATAGAATACCAATTGAAGGGATAGTGAATCTGAAATTGTTTGATAAGGAGTCTCAAGCATTTTACATTCCTATTTTTACACCTAACCTATTATCTGTTAAAAGAGAAACTAATGATCTTAACTGCAAAGTTATTTTTAGTCCTGATGATGAGTGCTTTCAGGATATTAAGACCAGCAAGATGCTGGGAAAAGGTGTGAGCAAGGGCGAGCTTTATTTACTTGAAGACACCAAGCTTAGATCATATTTCTCTTGTGCTTTTAATTATGTTTCTGTTTTAGCTAGTGATGTTCTATGGCATGCTAGACTAGGTCACCCCCATGCTCGTGCCTTAGAACTAATATTACCGAATATGTCTTATAAGAATAAAATTGTGAGGCTTGTATTCTTGGTAAACATTGCAAATCTATTTTTCCTAAATCTATGACTATCTATGAAAACTGCTTTGGTTTGGTTCACTCTGATGTGTGAACAGCACATTGTGTTTCTAGGGAGAACCAAAAGTACTTTGTTACTTTCATAGATGAGAAATCAAAATATACTTGGCTCACTTTGATTCACAGTAAAGATAGGGTGTTAGAAACATTTATTAACTTCCAAACCTATGTATCTAACCATTTCAACTCTAAGATCAAAATTTTTAGGTCTAATAATGGTAAGGAGTACACATGTCATGCCTTCAAACATCATTTAGCAAAGCATGGAATTATACATCAAACCAGCTTCCCATATACACCACAACAAAATGGAGTAGCTAAAAGGAAGAATCGCCATCTCATGGAGGTTGCAAGAAGCATGATGTTCCACACCAATGTCCCTAAAAGATTTTGGGGAGATGATGTGGTATCAGCCTGCTACCTCATCAATAGGATTCCAACAGGAATCCTCCAAGATGTCTCTCCCTTTCAGGTATTAAACAAAATCAAACCTCCAATTGATAATTTACGTGTATTTTGGTGTGTGTGTGTTATGTCTTGACAACATGAGAACAGAGAAATAAACTAAAAGCCAAGAGTGTCAAGGGTATGTTCATAGGCGATTCACACACGCAGAAAGGGTACAACTGCTACATCCCTGAATCAAGAAGGGTTATGGTTTCAAGGGATGTGAAGTTTGTGGAATCAAAAGAGTATTGTGCTGAGAAGAGTTGGGAAAGCCTTAGAGATCTCTCACATGGACCTTCTGATAGGGCAAACAATCTGCGCATCATTACGAAAAGCCTAGGCATCACTCAACCTTAGGCCAGTTAGGAACCAAGGAGATCAACTACTTCCCCAGTGACTGAAAGAACTGGATAACCGCCCCTCCACCAGTAGAGCATCCTGATCCTGAGGGGGACATTGAACCTGAACCTCAACAACAAATGGAAGATGATTCAGAGGCAGCACATTATCAAGATGGACTACATGAATCTGAACCTGACCATTCTAGTGAAGATCAAGACCAGGGAGAGCATGTAGAGGCAGCGGTTGAAGAGCAACAGATTCAACCACTAAGGAGAAGTACCAGAATAAGGAAGGATTCATCCCATTGGATCAACACCAGAGTATACTTCAACAACGAGGCAGTAGCACATCCCATACAAGCAACCTGCTCAATGGAATACCATCCTCAAGAACACCAAACCTTCATAAGTAACCTGGACCAAGAGGACATTCCAAGGTCTTATGAATAGGCAATGGCACTGGATGAATGGAGAGACTCAGTTGGAGATGAGATCAATGCCATGATCAAGAATGATACCTGGTATGAAACTGAGCTCCCCAAATGAAAAAAGGCTGTGATAAGTCGCATGATCTTCACCATTAAGTACCTAGCCAATGGAAAGGCAGAAAGGAAAAAGACAAGGCTAGTTTCAAGGGGATACACTCAAGTCTATGGAGAAGACTATCTGGATACATTTGCACCAGTAGCCAAACTCCATACCATAAGGGTGGTTCTCTCATTAGGTGTCAACCTGGAATGGGATCTATGGAAAATGGATGTTAAGAATGCATTTCTACAAGGTGAATTAGAAGATGAAGTATATATGTGTCCTCCTCCTGGCTTAGAAAGCATGGTGAAGCCAGGGAATGTATTGAGAATGAAGAAGGCAATCTATGGACTAAAGCAATCTCCTAGAGCTTGGTACCATAACCTGAGTACAACCTCGAATGGAAGAGGGTTCAACAAATCAGAAGCAGCCCATACTCTCTTCACACTCTCAAGTCAGCAAGGAATGGTAGTGATCCTTGTCTATGTGGATGACATAATCATCACAGGAAATGACAAGGAAGGTATCATCCCAACCAAAGCTTTTCTTAAATCTTCATTTGATATCAAAGATTTGGGTAAGTTAAAGTACTTCCTAGGGATTGAAATATGTCACTCCAATGAGGGGCTGTTCTTATCCCAAATGAAATACACACTTGATCTTTTAAATAAGGCAGGAAAGCTTGGAGGGAGAGTAGCCAGAACTCCACTTGAAGAGGGGTACAAAGTATTGCATGAGGGGGAGTTTGAGGATGAGCCATTTGGAGATGTCAACTCTATAGGAAAATGGTTAGGAAGCTGATCTATCTAACCATTACAAGACCAGACATTTGCATTGCTGTGAATCAAGTCAGCCAGCATATGCAAACACCTAAAGTTCATCATTGGAATATGATGGAAAGGAATTTGAGGTATCTAAGGGAAGCTCCGGGTCAAGGTATATGGATGAGTTGCAACAAGAGCACATAAATTGTGGGATATTGTGTTGCAACAAGAGCACATAAATTGTGGGATATTGTGTTGCAAATTGGGCTGGGAATAGGGTAGACAAGAATTCTAACACAGGGTATTGCACTTTCATTTGAGGCAATCTGGTTATCTGGAAGAGCAAGAAGCATAAGATAGTATCATGTTCAAGTGTTGAGGCAGAGTATAGAGCAATGAGGAAGCTTACAAGTGAGCTCATTTGGATCATAAACCTGCTAAAAGACTTGGCCATAGAGACGACAACACCAATCACAATGCATTGTGATAATCAAGCAGCTATTCATATAGCCTCAAACTCATGTTTCATGAGAGGACAAAGCACATTGAGGTGGATTGTCACAAAGTAAGACAAGCAGTGGAGCAACAGATCATCGTACCATGCTACACAAGAAGTGAGGATCAACTAGCTGACATCTTTACAAAAGGAGCAATTACCAAAGTCTGTGAGTTCATCCATCCAAGGTTAGGACTCACAAATTTGGCTAGACCATGATCCCCTTAGCCATGATGCATCTACTCCTTTTCCTTTGTGTGTATTTATCCCACTGGGTTTTACAGACAAATGTTTTAATGAGGGATGTCTTCTTGGGTTCCAATCTTAACCTACCCTATGGTTAAGCTTGAGAGGGAGTGTTGACATGAATACATGAATAAAGAATGGAGACAAAGAGAATAGATGCATTTGGGCGAGTTGAAGTGGTTTGGTAGACTTGGTACACAAGTCATTTCGTACAAGACTTGACTTCCAAGTAAGCAAGTGACCCAACGTGGGTTGGAAGGAAAACTGGTTTAAACTCGACCAGAAGAAGTGTCATGAGGTCAAGAGAGACGTTGGAGCTTCTGGAAGCAAGTGGGATTTGAAAACGCAACAGATCACATGTTCCACTTAAGGGAGGATCCGTTTAGGTCTTGCCCTTTCAAGACCCACTAACCTCGACCAAGCAGCCATTTTAAACTCTTATTCTTCTTGTCTTCATTCGTTTGCATGCCTTTAAATAATGTATTACTGAGAACCTGAATAAACATGAAAAGTTATCCTTCTTTTCTCAGCCTCACGAATTACTCTCTCTCTCTCTCTCTCTCTCTTGTTCTTTAAATTGTTCTTCATTTTCTTACACATGAAATGCGATGCACCTCAAAAAAAGTATCAATAAGCAATCACACCGTAACCAACTGAAATACGAGACGGCTTGATCCCCGAAAAGGGTACGCAGGCCAGCGGGGATCAGATCGAAGTCTCCCTCCACGTTCGCCAGATCCTCTTTCGAGCAGAAATCTTGGCTTCCTCGGCCAGTGGAGATGGGGGCGCTTCACCCTGAAACAACCGATTCTCACCCATCCCTTCTTCTATGGACGCCAGAGCCAGGTCCCAATTACGAACAATCACCAAGGAATCAAGGGAATTAGAGATCTTTACCAAAAGAGAATGAAACTCGGCGCATAAAGCATCTTTAGCCTCTTCAATCTTGCAACTCGTCGACCCTTCTCCTCTTTGAAGCTGACGCTTAAGTTAACGCACCTCCAAAGCCTTAGTCTTTCTGGCTTGCTTTTCTTTAAGCAAAGAACTCGCAGCCTTCCCAAGACCCGCTTGAGCTTGCCAATCCGAGTCTTAAACTGAGATACTTCAAGAGAATGGGAATCCTCGATATCTTTCAACCTCGCCTCAAGCTGCGATGACTTATCCCGCGACTCTGCAAACTCTTTCGTGAGACGTTCGCCCTCTGATCCGCAATCGTTGATCATCCCATCAATTAAAGACCTAAACTTCGAAACAAGACGACAATCAGAGAACGAACAATGTACTCACAAAGAAACACTCTTGAGACAAACCTTGGCACAATATTGTGGCATCAGGCCCGAACCGGATGCTCTTGCTGACAACGGAACAACCACGACACCCTTGGTGCATCTCCCCTTTCTTAGCTGTGTCATGATTAGCGCATGGCCTTTCGCGACCCTTCGATGTAACAGTCAGAGTGGAGTTAGGAGCGTGCAGTCCTAAAATGATCTCTCTCTTGACAAAAGGAGGAGGCATCGACTCAGAAGATGGGTCGGATTCGACAAATGGAATCATAGTAGTAGATGAGCCCGACTGTTGGGCTAAAGCCTCAGGCGCGGACACAACCGTGATAACCGCCCCTCCATCAGGAGTAACGTTGTGCAAAGCGGGTACCTTGACTAAGGAAGTCAAGCGTCACCTGGAGCAGGGAAATTTGGCGGGACAGTACGCATCGGACTGACCACCTCCTCGGTATCACGGCGATCTATCTCATCTTGAAAGAGAGAAAATCCGTAGTATTAGTCGGAATGGATCCGAGAGAGCAGGAGAGTCCAACGTACTCGCATGAAGGGACTTTCCAATCTCAGCATCACAACTCTTCTGGCCGCTACGGGAAGACACAATATTTGTGGAAGGAAGCCTTTAAGAAAGAAGGTAGGGAAAACTGAGAAATTAAGAAAATGTGGACAAAATAAAGAATGGGAGTCTGATCCTTAAGGACCTGATTTCACCCATGATATATATATATATATATATATATATATATATATATATATATATATATATATATATATATTTAAAGTCTTTTATACGCAATTGGTACTGTTTTAGAGTGTGACACACGCCTAGTATGCTTCTTTGGTTGATGGGAGGATATATCCTTGCAAGAACGAATCAGAGACTCAAGTTCTTCAAGGCTGTGGATTGAATGGTGACACAAGAGGGATGAGGGAACTCTTGATACTCCTAGATGACCAACTCGGATATGACACACCAAGATAGACACCCTTAAAGCTCTGGATATTACACACCAGAAGACACTCGACAAGCTTTTAGAGAGAGAGCCGTCAAGGGAACAAAAGACTTGATAATAGATTGCTTGAGTACAATAGGGTTTGCGGAAACCCTTAAATAAAAGAAACCAAAAAACAAGCTCTAGGGTTTCGACAAGTATAACATAAAACTATAGTCTTAAAAATAACATAAGATAAAATGGATAGTCTTCTAGTAGACTTGGGCCGAGATAGGGCCTAGGTGATTTGTAAGACAAGTCGTGGCCTCGTTCAAAACCTTCCTCCAGAAAACCTCGTGGGACAAAACCAAAAGCAAGGAAAAGAGCACACACCAAATGTCTTGCCTAAACACTAGCTCAGCTTGATGTAGAGATAGCTTGAATGGTGATCAAGATATCTCGGACCATCAAACCTTGTCCAAGACTTTCTTCTTGTTTTGGATGTGAAGTGAGTAATTATACAACAGTCTCCTTGAGTTTCTTGGCTCTGGAGCGGGTCATGAGACCTTCTGGAATGGTCAAAGCATCATCACCAGGCTGCTGGTGCATTGTGGCATCATGTGCCTCGTCTAAGATCTCTTTACCCTCTTTCATAAGCTGGTCCATGATCACATCATTTCCTCCCTCTTGAAAAGGATTTGTCCTCAAATCTGGTTCATCATCAACAAAAGGAACCAATTCAGTAACATTGAAGCTACTAGACACATCATACTTACCTTGGAGATCAAGTTTATAGGCATTGTCATTGATCTTGTGGATGATCTCGAACGGTCCATTAATTTTTTGTATTAGCTTGGACTTCCTCTCTCTGGGGAACCTCTCTTTCCTTAGGTGTAGCCAAACCTTGTCACCAACATCAAAGAGTTGCACACGCCTTCCCTTGTTGTCTTGCTTCTCATAGTACTTAGTTTTCTGTTCAATGTTTTGTCTAGCCTTCTCATGGATTTGCTGGACCATCTCAGCTTTCTTCTTACTGTCCAAACTAACCCTTTCACACTCAGGTAATGGCATTAGATCCAAAGGAGATGTGGGATTGAACCCATAAACAATTTCAAAAGGAGAATATTTAGAAGCAGAATGCATGGCATGATTGTATGCAAATTCACAATGAGGTAAGTAATCTTCCCAAGTTTTCAAGTTCTTTTTGATGAATGCGTGCAGGAGTGTTCCTAGTGTCATATTAACTATCTCAGTTTGTCCATCAGTTTGCGGATGACATGTAATAGAGAAAAACAACTTAGTACCTAGCTTAGACCAAAGAGTCTTCCAAAAGTAACTAAGACACTTAGTATCCCTATCAGAAACTATAGTCCTAGGCATGCCATGTAAACGAACAACCTCTTTAAAGAACAAGTTAGCAACATGCAATGCATCATTAGTCTTATGACAAGCTATGAAATGTCCCATTTTAGAGAACTTATCAACAACAACAAATATGGAGTCCTTTCCGGTTCTAGTCCTAGGCAGTCCAACAATGAAATCCATGGATATGTCATTCCAAGGATGGTGTGGAATTGGTAAAGGAGTGTACAAACCATGAGACTGGACTTGGGACTTAGCATGCTTTCAAGTAGCACACCTTCCACAGATTCTCTCAACCTCTCTTTTCATGTGTGGCCAATAGAAGTGATCCTGCAAAACTTTAAGGGTCTTGGCAATCCCAAAATGTCCCATTAGACTGCCTCCATGGGATTCCCTAACAAATAGATCTCGTAGAGAACAATTCGGCACACACAATATGTTATCATAAAACAAGAATCCATCTTGCCTAAAGTAATGCCCTGCAGCAAATTTCTCACAAGACACATAAGCTTCTTTAAAATCAAGGTCAGTCTCATACATGTCTTTAATCTGCTCAAAACTTACTAGCTTAGCATCAAGAGTGGTCAAGCGTACATACCTCCGAGATAGTGCATCAGCAACTATGTTCTCCTTACCTTGTTTGTATTTGATCACAAATGGAAATGTCTCAATGAACTCAACCAATATTGCGTGTCTCTTAATAAGCGTACTCTGCCCTTTGAGATACTTTAGGGACTCATGATCAGTGTGGATGACAAACTCCTTGGGCCACAAGTAATGTTGGCATGGTTGCAAGGCCCTCACCAAAGCATAGAGTTCTTTGTCATAGGTGGCATAGTTGAGATTGGCTCCTCCAAGCTTCTCACTAAAGTAGGCGATGGGCTTCCTATCCTGCATCAATACAACACCAATCCCAATCCCTGAGGCATCACATTCAATCTCAAATGTTTTAGTAAAGTCAGGAAGCATTAAGAGAGGTGATTGAGTAAGCTTCTCTTTAAGGGTTTGGAATGCGGCTTCTTGTGCTTCTCCCCATTTGAATCCTACATATATCTTGATTACTTCAATCAATGGGGCTGCAATGGTGCTAAAGTCCCTCACAAAGCGCTTGTAAAAACCAGCAAGCCCATGGAAACTTCTCACTTCTCCTAATGTGGTTGGGCTTGGCCAGTTCTTTATGGCTTTGACCTTCTCCTCGTCCACTTTAACTCCACCTGCACTCACAATAAAGCCTAAAAACACCAAGTTATCTGTGAAAAAAGTACATTTCTTCAAGTTGGCAAAGAGTTTCTCATTTCTTAACACATTAAGAACAGCCCTAAGATGTTCTATATGATCCTCAAAGTTCTTGCTATATACTAAGATGTCATCAAAGTATACCACAACAAAGATGCCTATGAATGATCTAAGAACATGATTCATCAATCTCATGAATGTACCAGGTGCATTTGTCAATCCAAATGGTATAACTAACCACTCATACAAACCATGCTTAGTCTTAAATGCAGTTTTCCATTCATCTCCTTCTTTCATCCTAATCTGATGATAACCACTTTTCAAATCTATCTTAGAGAAGTTGCAAGAACCATGAAATTCATCAAGCATATCATCTAATCTAGGTATAGGATGGCGATACTTCACTGTGATGTTGTTGATTGATCTACAATCAACACACATGCGCCAAGTACCATCCTTCTTAGGCACAAGGAGAACTGGTACAACACATGGGCTCAAAATCTCTCGGATATAGCCCTTCTCAATGAGTTCCTCTACTTGTCTTTGAAACTCCTTTGTCTCAACCGGATTGGTTCTATAAGATGGCCGTTTGTAAGTGTAGATCCTGGAACAAAGTCTATCTGATGCTCAATCCCACGCAAGGGAGGTAAACCAATGGGATTGTCCTCTGGAAATACATCTTGAAACTCCTGCAAAAGAGAAATCATTTCACTCGGATACACCGGTGTAAGATCTGTTAAGTTCAAAAGATTTTCGTTAAAGACAAGTAAGATAGCTGGTTGTTTAGAGTAGAGAGTTCTTTTGATATCACCCATGTTTGCATAGAAGTTTGGCTACTTAGTTCTAGCCGGTTTGAGATCAATCTCCTTCTTGTTTTGGAGCTGAATCTGATCATGCTGAACTTCCTTAGGTGTCAAAGGAACCAGGACAGTCTTGCGGCCCTTGAACTCAAAGGAATGCTTGTTGGTGAAACCATCATGGATGACTCGGCGATCCGTTTGCCAAGGCCTCCTAAGAAGTATGTGACCAGCTTCCATAGGTAAGACATCACACAAGACCTCATCTTCATATCTTCCTATGGGTAAGGGAATTAGAACTTGATTAGAGACCTTCATGGTGCCTTCTTCATTAAGCCATTGTAGCCAGTAAGGTTTTGGGTGCTTCTGAACCTTCAAACCTAACTTCTTCACCATTGTTTCACTAGCAGCGTTCACACAACTACCTCCATCAACTATAAGGCTGCAAACCTTTCCTTGGACCAAGTACCTTGTGTAGAACAGGTTCTCACGTTGCTCTAGTTCTTCAGTCTTTGTTTGCAAGCTTAGGAGTCTTCTTGCTACTAACAACTTCCCTTGGACCGGTCCTTCTTCATGCTCTTCCTCAGTTTCTTCTTGGCCGGGTTCGGTGCTTTCATCTTCTGAAACATACTCACCATCTTCCAGAAGAATCGTGACTCTCTTGTTGGTAAATTCTTTAGCATATTAACCTCGTCCTTGGCACTTGAAACACTTGACATCCCGAGCTCTGGAACTAGAAGGCTCAGCCTTGCCTTTGCCCTTGTCAAGGATGCTACTCGGTTTGGTTTCTTCCCTTGGTAGGGCTTGCCTTCTCTCTGGTATGGCTTAGACTCATTAGGGTAAGTTGGCTTCTCTTCCTTGGTGTTGTGTAACCGGTTGGATCCAAAGCTTGTTCGTGAATGTCCCTTCCTCTTAAGCTGTTGTTCCACAAGAATAGCCTTGTGTAACATCTCTTCTAACTCCACATAATGTTGCATCTCAACATTTTCTTGTATCTCACGGTTTAGACCACACAGAAACCTTGACATTGTGGCTTCACTATCTTCAGATATAGTAGCCCTTAGCATGAGTAACTCCATCTCCTGGTAGTATTCTTCTACTGATCTTGAACCTTGAGTGAGTTTCCTGAGCCTTTGATGAAGAACCGGGTGATAGTCACTTGGGACAAATCTTTTGCGCATGATAGACTTCATCTCTGGCCATGTTTCAACTGGTTCCTCTCCATTCCTTCTTCTGTTGGTAACATACTGACCCACCAGCTTTGAGCATAGTCGTAGAACTCAGTAGCAGCTATCTGGATCTTCTTGTGATTTGTGTACTGTTTACACTGAAAGACCAGCTCAATCTTCTTCTCCCATTCAAGATAGGCATCCGGATCAGATTTTCCATGGAAGGGAGGTATCTTGATCTTTAAACCAGCAAGTTCATCTCTCTGGTTTGTCCTTCCTTCTTGTCCACGTCTCTGCATCCTTTGGCTTTGTCTTGATGAGGAACTGATGTGCTCATAGTAGTTATTAGTTTCTTCAGAGCCAGCATGCTCTTGTCGAGGTGGGTTGCGTCCTTCTTCTCTTCTAGTCTCACAATGGTGTCCTTGTCCAGTAGCTCGCCTCATTTCCTCTCTGAACTCTTTGCAGAGCTCATTGAGATTGGTCCTCATCATCTCAGTCATCGTAGCTACCATGGATTGATTCAGTTGAGTAGTCATAGCTTCCATGAGTAACTTGTTCTTCCGGACCAGCTCGGCTTCTTCTTCAGTCTCGGTTCCCATTGATGCCTGCACCAAGGAAACACAATAACCAGTAAATAGTTCAAGGTAATCACGAGGAGAAACAAAGAAAAAAAACTCAACACAAAAATTACTTGCTCGGAAAGGTGATTTATGCGGCTAGGTTAAGCTAAAAAACTAGGGCTTTCTCCTAAGAACCAAAAAAGGAAAGTGCACAAAACTTGGCTAAAACTCTAATCAAACTCGAGCAGCCCTAAGACAACCTAGTTCTACTTTTGTTCAAGATGATTAAGAAGTATTGCAGCTGAAACAAAAAGATTTAAAGAGAAAACGAGACTTCCCTAACCAAAGTTGCTCTGATACCACATGACACACGCCTAGGATGCTTCTTTGGTTGATGGGAGGATAGATCCTTGCAAGAACGAATCAGAGGCTCAAGTTCTTCAAGGCTGTGGATTGAATGGTGACACAAGAGGGATGAGGGAACTCTTGATACTCCTAGATGACCAACTCAGATATGACACACCAAGATAGACACCCTTAAAGCTCTGGATATTACATACCAGAAGACACTCGAAAAGATTTTAGAGAGAGAGCCGTCAAGGGACCAAAAGACTTGATAATAGATTGCTTGAGTACAATAGGGTTTGCGGAAACCCTTAAATAAAAGAAAACAAAGAACAAGCTCTAGGTTTCGGCAAGTATAACATAAAACTGTAGTCTTAAAATAACATAAGATCAAATGGATAGTCTTCTAGTAGTCTTGGGCCGAGATAGGGCCTAGGTGATTTGTAAGACAAGTCGTGGCCTCGTTAAAAACCTTCCTCCGGAAACCCTCATGGGACAAAACCAAAAGCAAGGAAAAGAGCACACACCAAATCTCTTACCTAAACACTAGCTCAGCTTGATGTAGAGATATCTTGAATGGTGATCAAGATATCTCTGACCATCAAACCTTGTCCAAGACTTTCTTCTTGTTATGGATGTGAAGTGAGTAATCCTACAACAGTCTCCTTGAGTTTCTTGGCTCTGGAACGGGTCATGGGACCTTCTGGAATGGTCAAAGCATCATCACTAGGCTGCTGGTGCATTGTGGCATCATGTGGCTCGTCTAAGATCTCTTTACCCTCTTTGGTAAGCTGGTCCATGATCACATCAGAGTTGTTACAGGTTCAAGTACTCGTTGGAGGCAATTTGATCTTTATATCATTCTGAGCATTGAAGAATGCTCAACCGAAAACTTCAAGTCAGAACCAGAATACGCTGAAATCATCGATCAACGTCTCACCCTGAGTGTTGATCGACGGTCAACACTACCGCGAGTTAATAGAAGATTTGAAGAAATCACAATTTTACCTAGAAGTTCCATTATTTGCAAGACAAGTCCCTGACCGCATTTTAGACTATTTATTAGGTTTCTTAGCTGTTCTACAAAATACACTTATTTCAAAGCCCTTTTGATACTTGGAACTTTAACGGCTACCATTTGGAGAAAGAGATCTATTCCATTTACAGACTAAGATCTTAAACTCTTTTGTTTCTTATTGGTATGCAATTCATTATTCATCATGTTTATCACAATCATGGCTGAGTAGTCCTGTTAGATTTAGGGTTCTTCTAGGGTAGTTAATGCCTTGCTGATGTTATGAAATTTTTAGGGTTATTCTAGTTAGTTCTTTGTTTAAGTAGTTCTTAATGCTAAGTTGAATCTGACCACCTTAATCTTAGATTATAGGATGTTGTAGTGCAAGCTAGAGTTTGACTATACCCTAAAACATGTCTTAAATCGTCTAAAGTTCTAATAACAAACGAGAGTTGAATTAGGAGTTGAGAGAACATATCAAACATAAGAATCATATATATTTAGAAGTAGCGTCGATCGAATCACGTATTGGACATTGATCGACACTCTGTTAAGAATCACGAGAGTGACTTACCTAAACCTTAGAGTTTGATTTCAAAACAACGCTTCACTAAAACCCTCAACATTCTGTTAGTCCGCATTACTTAGTCTACCTGAGACTTCCCTTAAGTCTAATCCTTCCCAATAATCTTTACAAACTAAACCAATCCATAAATCACTATTCATCAATAAATACTTTCATCAATTTAGTCTAATCCTTCCCAATAATCTGTGATTTAGGCTCTAGTGTAAACTTGATGCTTTACTCAGTTGCGATCACCCCCGGGCTAACTCAAATTCAGTCTACCCGAATCACTCTTGTTTTAGCCGACATATCCACTAGGATTTTAGAAGGTGTGCTTGAAGATGTGCCCATTCGCATTAATGACTGTCTTATACCTATTGACTTCATAGTGCTAAGATATGTGCAAGAACCCAAAAATCCCCTAAATTTAGGAAGACCATTCCTAGCTACAGCCGAAGCGATTATTGATGTCAGAGAAGGACACATATGTCCCAATATGATGTTTTCCGACATGGAAAATATAGTCAAGAAACCCTTGATCGATGGTCAAACCTACTATATAGATCACAATTTCTGAATTAGTTGAAGAGTCATTTATGGATATGTGTTCTATTAATCGCATGGGGTGAGCAATCACATCTCTGGAAAGTAAATTTTTTGCGTTGGATGATCGATCTGAGGAATATGCAAGATTAATGGATGCCACCTGAGAAGTGATGCATGTCAACATCGAAATATCAGTTTATCGAATACCGTAGATCGACATGCAGAGTCAACTATCAATCGACAAGGTTTAATGACCGAAGATTGGAGTAAGGAGAAATCACCCAAGATTGAGCTTAAACCGCTCCCAGCTAGACTTAAATATACCTTTCTTTATGAAAACTCATATCGTGTCATCATCAATGCCGATCTGAATATTGGAGAGCAAGCCCTTTTGCTTAAGAAGTTGTGAAACCATCACAAGGCTATTGGATAATCTTTCGATGACATTCCAGGAATCCCATAATCTATGCATGCATAGGATACACCTGAAGGATGAATCAAAATCATCCATTGAACATCATGGAAGATTAAGTCCCAACCTGAAAGAAGTAGTCAAAAAAATCATGAAACTTCTGGAAGCAGGGATTATTCACCCGATATCATATAGTAATTGGGCCAGTCTAGTTCATGTTGTCTCTAAGAAAGGGGGAATTACAGTGGTGAAGAATGACAAAGACGAATTGATCCCGATGAGAAATTTAACCGGACAAAGAATGTGTATCAATTACAGAAAGCTAAACGCTGCCACGCGAAAGGATCACTTTCCTCTAATTTGTATTGATCAGATGTTAGAGAGGCTTGCATGCCATCAATACTATTGTTTTCTCGACAGGTATTCAGGATTTTTCCAGATTCCTATACATCCCAACAATCAAGAAAAGATCACTTTCACCTGTCTTTATGGAACATTCACATACCGCAAAATGCATTTCGGGCTCTATAATTCTTCTATAAAATTTAAGAGATGCATGATGTCTATATTCACTGACATGATCGAAGACTTCATGGAAGTTTTCATGGAGGATTTCTCAGTTTACGGTCCATATTTCAAAACATGCCTGGATAACCTATGCAAGGTGTTGGCAAGATACGAAGAAAATAATCTAGTCCTAAATTGGGAAAAGTGTCACTTTATGTTTAACAGTGGAATCGTTTTGGGACACAAGGTCTCAACAGCCAGTATTGAGGTGGACCGAGCCAACATTGAAGTAATGAAAGGATTGCCACTACCCACAAACGTGTAGGACGTTAGAAGCTTCTTCGGACACGCTGGATTTTATAGATGATTCATAAAAGATTTTAGCAAGATTCCTAGACCTCTTACATCATTCCTATGTCAAAAAGTGAAATTCTACTTCATACCAGAATGTCTGACAGCTTTCAAAGAAATCAAATCGGCCCTCATATTTGTTTCGATTGTGCAAGCACCGGATTGGAGTTTACCTTTTGAAATTTTGTGCGACGCCAGCGATTTTGCTGTACGCGCTGTGCTTGGACCGAAAAAGGACAGAAAGCTGCACGCTATATACTACACTAGTAGGACTCTTTATGATGCATTACGCGAAAACAGAAAAAGAATTACTAGTTGTAGTGTTTGATTTCAAAAAAAATAATTCGCTCTTATCTAGTCGGTTCAAAAGTTATCTTCCATACCGACCATGCTGCCTTGAAGTATTTAATGAACAAAAAGGATTGGAAACCTATTCTTTTAAGACTTATTCATCTCTTACAGGAATTTGACATAGAATTCAAGGATAAGAAAGGAGTAGAAAACGGAGTCTACGATCACCTATCTCGAATAAGAGTCGAATACGAAATCCTTATCGATGAATTCCTACCTACAGAAAACGTCTAATAAGCAGAATCATCTTTCTTTGGTCATGTGCATTCGTCGCATGCCGGCGAAGGACCATCGGTCAATGACATCTCTGAAAAGACAGATGAGATGATTATTCCACTCGATATAAATGTCAGATGCAATCCTTCGATTTCAAATAGTGATTCCCCCGGAGGTAGAAGTTTAAGTCGGGGGGGGGGGTGTGCTTTGAACACCTCTGGTAGACTCTGGTATGCAGATATAGTAAACTATCTTGCAGCTGTCATAGAACCATAACTCTTTAAAGGATACCACAAAAAGAAATTTCTGAGAGAAATCCAAAGATATCACAGGGATGAACCCTACCTTTACAAACATTGTTCTGACGACATGTACATGCGATGTGTTGCTGAAAGTGAAACCTCGGATATTATGTATCATTGTCATGAATTCGATTATGTTGGGAATTTTGCCTGTTGTAACACAGTGTCAAAAATTTTACAAACATTCTTTTGGTGGCCAACCATGTTTCGAGATGCTCAAGCCTACGTAGCAAAGTGCGATCCCTGTCAAAGGAGAGGAAAAATTAGAAAGAGACACGAAACGGAACGAAATTTCATACTTGAAGTTGATGTGTTTGATTGCTAGGGTATCGACTTTATGGGTAATTTTCCTTCTTTGCATGGAAACATATACATATTAGTCGCTGTAGACTAGGTATCCAAATGGGTTGAAGTGATAGCCACTCCGAAAAATGACCCTGTTATAGTCATCAAACTTTCAAAAGTATAATCTTTTCCAGATTTGGAGTTCAGGAATCTTAATAAGTGACGGAGATACCCAGTTTATTAACAAAGTGTTCAAAAAACTACTCAAGAAGCATGGAGTTCACCATCGAGTAGAAACACCCTATCATCCTCAGACTAGCGGAAAAGTAGAACTAACCAAACGTTAAATCAAAGAAATCTTAGAAAATATGGTAGGATCAACCCGTAAAGATTGGGCCTACCGAACCATCTTTAAAACACCGTTAGGAACCACCCCATTCCACTTACTCTATGGAAAAGCATTCCATCTCCTAGTTGAGCTAGCGCACAAATCAGAATGGGCCATCAAAACAACAAATTTTGATGCTAAACCTGCTGAAGAAAGGAGATTCATCCAATTGAATGAAGTGAGCGAGATCAGGTATCATGCGTACGAGAGCTCTAAATTGTACAAAGAGAGAACTAAAGCCTATCACGTCAAGAAAATCATTTATAGAGATTTCGTACCTAACGAACAAATACTCTTGTACAGCTTTCGGTTGACTCTATTTTCCGGAAATTGTGTTCTCATTGGTCAGGACCCTTCACCGTGAGAGAAGTTACACCTTATGGAGCAATTGTTCTGATTAACCTGAAAGGGGAGGACTTCACAGTGAATGTGCAACGAGGAAAGCATTACTGGAACAAAGCTGGAATTCCACATTCTCAGACCCTGCGTCTAGAGATGCCAAATTCCGACTGATAAACCCAATTTTCTTTCGAGCTTACGATCTTTCACAAGCGCTGAGTGGGAGGCCATCCACTTGAAATGTTTAAAATTGAAAATCTTTTTAACAAATTTAGTTATTAAAAAAATATAATAAATATATAAATAAGCACTTGAACTTCTAAATTGAAATAGGAGGCACATAAATGACCATCGATCGAGATCCCTATAGGACCATCGATCGACAGACGAGCGTCGAGTCTGTATAAGCTCGACGTGACCCCTTTTCATAAACACTTTTTCATAACTGCCAAAACTGTTGCGATTTCTAAAGCCGATTTCTCTATTGAATTTTGGCTGATTTTGCTCATTCTTGAGCCTAACCCACTCAAATTTTCACTCTCTGTCTGTTTAGTTCACTTAATCCATCGATCATTAAGGAATGTTCTCTAAATCACTTAGTTTAGGGACTTTCTAGGCTTGAAAGAAAAATAAAAAATATTAGGGTTTAGATCAAAACTTAGAATATTTAAGGGTGATGGACTACTAGTTTAGTAGTTATGAACTGTTCACAACGTAGTTTGCATGATCTTTGATTCGATTTGAAAGTTAAATATCTTAGTGATATCATGGCTGACCATCGATCGATAGTCCTTTGGTATTGTCAATCGATGGCGACTATGACAAAGAGGTACGAGTTCTTAAATCCTAACAACTAACTTATTTCCATTCCAATTTATTTAAACCCGTCATTCTCAAACTATTTTAACACTGGGACAGTGTTATTAAAGTCCGGAGGAGGTAGTTTTTGATACTGTATTTTATTTTTGATGTTTTATTTCTTAATAACGACTTTTAAAACTGTTTTATTGAGTCAAAATTAGAAGTTAGGCATAGACTATAACCTTTATCTGGAATAGTTTGGTTCACCATTTTCTAGCACCATTCGGAGATTGAATGGAAAAGCTAAGTAGATTGATGACATGCGTGTTTTAATTGTTCTAGCAGGGTATAAATATCCTAAACAATTCCCTATCAAATTAACCCTAGTCTTTAACACATAAATAATACTCTTGCCAAAAGAGATCAGATGTAGTAATTAGGGAACGAATCCACAGAGAGAAATGACGCACAATAGATTTCTTGTTCCTAAAGATTAAGCTAGGTGAATATATATAGGATGGCAAACAATCACTTAAGGAAATATTCCTTTTAAGAAGTAGAGATGCAATATGGAAATATGCTAATAATGCAAATATGAAAATATGCTAATAATGCAAATATGGAAGTAATGCAAATATGGAAGTATGTTAATAAACTAACTTGATGCAAATGTGAATATGCTAGATCTAGCGTTTTAAGCTTAATGGATTATAGAGGATATGAAGCATAGATATGTAAATATACTAGAACTCAAATATTAACTATTATGACCCTTTTAACTCCAACTGTCGTATGCGAGCAAAAGGAAATACTATCGATCGACGGCGAAGGCCTGATGTCGATTGACGGTGAAAACATAAGGAAGTGTGAACAAGATTTGATAAGTCCACCAGGCTAGTTAGACAAGCTCTCGCATGC